>APFE031011525.1:44672-66954 GCA_000404065.3 Pinus taeda | reverse complement strand
CTTATTCCTAAGCCTATCCAAAATCTTGGCTCCCAAAATATGTTTACATGAGTTATGAGGGTCTATTTATAACAAAAGGGGTGAATATTCACTTCCCCTTGTGACTCTTGGACTTCCCTCATGACTCTTCAGCTTATTTACAAGATGACCCTTTACATCCATTACATCAGGACTCTTCACATTCCAATATTGATGATTGGAATTCAACTTAAAAATTAATTACAAAATTATATTGTAATACACTCGTACC
The DNA here is from genome assembly GCA_000404065.3 of Pinus taeda. Classification (NCBI taxonomy): domain Eukaryota; kingdom Viridiplantae; phylum Streptophyta; class Pinopsida; order Pinales; family Pinaceae; genus Pinus; species Pinus taeda. The sequence continues at coordinate 66,704 of APFE031011525.1, read as the reverse complement.
CATATAAGACAAAATTGGGTAGAGCCAACTAGACAACTTAATAAGACAAAACAGTTAAGCTTGAGTTTTGGGAAACTCCAGTTCAACAACTTCCACTTGATGTTTCTCAGTCACATAACAATGTCAAGCTTGTATTGCATGATGACATAGCCAAAATATGTAATGGTATCAGGCTGGAAGCAGACTCTAGCCTTGATGGAATTTAGGTACACTGATTTGGAACTGATTTGTGTTTCCTTCTTTAGTAGGAGAAACATCGTATTGATTTGGATAGGGCCACCAATGTAATTCTGCCGATTTTTTGTGTTTACTTCATGATCTTTCTTGATGTCTATCTATCTCAAATGTTCCAACTGATTCCCCCCCCCCCCCTCTCAGTATTATTGTCAACACTTGGTCTCAGTGAGTGATCTAACAGATGGGATCCCATGCAATTTCACTAAGAAATTCAAGTTGTTGTATAAATGTGCATATGAGGCATGCGTGTCAGCAATGAATGAGGCAAGTTGTTTGTTATTCTGGATGAGCATTTGAACCTTTGCTTTCTCCAACTCTTCCTCTTGTCTTGTCTTCTTTCCCAATTCAAGCAATGCCCCTTTGTATTGCATTGACCATTCATGCAAGACAACAATAGTTGATTGTACAAGATTGAGAGGTTTGACATGATCTTTACATTTCTACTACAATCCATGCAAATGGACAACTACCTTGTGCATGGTAAAAAAATTCTCATAAAGATTTTATATGGTCCCTCCTAATGTCAATACTTTGTTGAGTATCATTTCCTTCAGTGCTTCTAGATAGACCTGTGCGGGAGTTGCATTCTATAATTTCACTTAGATTTGTTCAACCTCTTGACTAGAAGCCTGAAATTTCTTTGCCAATTATTTCTTCTTGGACATAAAATAGTTTGTATTCGACTTTATAGCAATTTTGAAGGCCAAGTTGGTTGTGGAAATGGCACCTTGATTTCTTTTGGTGTTTGTCACAATCACCCTTTCTCTGATGAATGCAAGAGATGAGAGGTCATCTGGAAAATGTTTCTTCCTCGCTAGTACAATATTTTTCTAAAGCTCATCATAAGTTAGATTGTACATGTCCATAATTGGACCATCATCAAGAGGACAATTTCCTCTTCCTTGCTTGGAGCTTGCTTTGCTGGAGGGTGGGAAGACTGAATGGCGACCTGTTGTGTACTTGGCATCAGGTCAACATCTTGGTTGCGTGGATCTAATTCCTCCTCCATGTCTTGGATCTCAATAACTCCTCAATATCTTGAGCAAGATCCTTGTCCTGCATCTGCTTTCTCTCCTCCTTTAGTCATCGGTTATGTTCTTGTTCTTCATCCTGTCTGCGTGCGAATTCTTCTTCTTCTACTCTTCGTCTTTCTTGTTCTTCCTGCTTATGCCTTTACTCCTCCAATCTCTTCTGCTCTCATTATTCCCTCTTCTTATTTTCTACTTCCTGTATCCTTTTTTTCCTCTTCTCTCTACTACTATGTCCTCTTTAAGTATGATTGGATCTAATTTCATCTTGCGGCTTCGTTCTCCCCCTGAACTATGCACAAATTTCCTTTTTCCCTTCTCACACACTAGGTTGATCTCCTCCGTTGGTACTACCTATGGAGTGATTTCTTTATAGGGAGTAACCTATGATGTTCCATCGAAGTTGACTGGTTGGTAGGACTTGGAGGCATTATAAAAATTCTTCCATGGTTCCTCCTCCTATATATGAAAGCTCCTGCCTAGCCACTAGAAACTAATCCTCACACAGTGGTCTCTACAAACATTCTAGGGATCATACAGATTGAAGGCTAGAGTGTTGAATGAAAACTTTTCTATCGTCTTTCCTTCAGTATCCATAAATTTCATATTCTTGATCTAGTACAATTTGATTTTCATAGGAAGAGTTGGCCAAAGTGTTTTCTTCTTCCTATGCAACATTGTTGACAACCCTATGGAGAGATGGTATGCAACTTCTTGCATGACTAACTGTCGATGGAATACCTAGGTAAAATATGTGGAGACTTCTATCTACTAAACACGTTGAGGAAAGTGTCATCTGGTGAGGCAAACCAATATGATATCTCTAACACTGCTTCTATTTCCCCATGTGACATGCAAGGTGGATCTTCCTCAAAGATCAAATTTCACAACAAAATGAGGAAGTGATCAATCAAATATTCCATTAGTCCTTTATGTTTGCAGTCCAAAAACAACTTGCAATGAATGTGCATGGCAGGCTCCCTTGGTATCTAAGTCCAAATCATGCTAGGGAATGCATTGTGTGCCCAGATTGCATCCAATATATAGGCAGACATGTAAAATCTATCTTGCTTGCCCTTAGGGAGACTAAGGGAATTAAATACATGGATCCAAAGTTGTTAAGCCAAGAAGTATGACTAGTTAAATAGTTTACCTTCATTCACAACCTAGTTCAGTAAGAATTCCCACCCTTCAGGGAAGGTACCAGTGCTCTACTAACCATAGATTCTGCAACATAGAATTATCGAGAGTTGTTAGGAACTCCTGAGAGATTTTTTCTTGTAGGTATTGGTAGGTGTTTGATGGAACTTTTTTTGGCGTTTTCAACCAACTTTTAACAATATCATTAGTGCTCAAGTAGCTGGTGGCAGCATAAAAGTAGGAATCCATGACTGATTTCGGTTCCGGCAAATGATATATGAGATGATAATCTGATGCCAAAAAAGAAGCAAGCCTTTGTCCATTGGCACAGTTGAGAGTCATAGTCTTTGGATATGTATGGGAAATTATCCAACTGACAATTTCTGCACACGGGAAAGTTGGATACTTGCATGCAACCTTATCTAACCCTGACTTGTAGACATTGATATAGACCTGCTGGTCTTCAAGGTCTGATTTGAAGCTTCTTGTTGATAATGCTTCATTCAATTTCGACATTTGACATCAGATTACTATCTATGAACAGTTGAGTGTCTCTGTAAACTAGCAAGTTAATTGGCATACTCTCAATTGCCTCCCTAGTGCTTTCTATAGTTTCCTTTGAAGAACATCATTTTGGTGCCATGATATCAGTGACTAATGAAGAGAAGTTCTCCACAACTTCAATATTTGTACGAGGAAAATGCACTCATGGTAAAGATAAATTAGCTCAAATAAACTTATTGAATTTAGGCTTCTGTGATCCATATCAATCAAATAAACTTACGAAGCAATATCATAGCAGCATCAAGTGGACTAAATAATAAAATTGCACAATTCTTGAGGTGAAGGAGGGATATTGGTTGCTTAAATTATGCATTGCGTAGTCTCTTCAGCCAGTAGTGTAGCTTGAGGCTAGATATTACGCAATGCACAGTTTTTCCTATGAAGAATGAGGTGGAGACTGCGTATTGCGCAGTCTCAATGGCCAAGGGATGGGATTGAATCCTGGAACTACGTAATGTGCAGTTGGGCCAGCTAGGTACTATGAATTACATAGTCTTAGAGGCCAAGATCAAAGCTTGAGCCTTTGACTTGCACAATGCCCAGCTAGACAAGGAAAACACTAACCAAGGGATGAGCAAATATAACTCGTAAGAGTGTGGGAAACAAGAAGATATGATTGATGGTGTAATTTTAGAGTGTAGGCTTGACTAAGGATAGATGAATCAATGCAAATCAAGTGCAGAAGATCAACATGTAAAAGGAAAAACAAACTTGCATGGAGAGTCGCCGAAACGATGACCATTAATGGGAAAAAACAAGAAAATTGATGCCACACTTGTAAAAGGTGAGCAAAGAATTGAGCAAACACTTGTACATGCTAATATAAACTAAAACACCAGTAACCATGAAAATAAGCAAGCAAAACAACACCCACAGAAGCCAAATGACAAAATCTGATTAAAAAAAGCGACAAAAGACGACAAAAGCAAAACTCACCCAAAAAAGTGCAACAAACTCCACTAAAGGCTCCTTGATCTCCTTGGGAATGTTATAGCTCCAAGATTGAATGTGAAAATGAGCTCTAGAGGTGTCCATTATATAGATCTAGACCGATTAGGGTTTATGACGTGCATGCCTAAAATCAAGGAAAAGGTAACACTTAGCAGAAAGTTTCAAAAATAGTAAGTGTGACACCTTCAGGAAGCTAATTAATGAATCCCTATTTTCTAGGGATGTTTTTTTCTTTTTTTGGGAATCAGGCATGCACACTACCAGCGAGAATTGTGTAGTTCCCAAGGACTGGGAAGTTCCTTGACTCGATGCATTATACAGTTTTTGCACTGGTGAGATGCTTTACGCAAATTCCATCATCAAGGATGGGTTGCCATCCAAAATTGCACAATTTTCGTGCTCAAGGTTGGCCTGTCAAGAAACATTTTGTAGTTCTCATAGGCAACGCTAGCCTGCCTTCCATGGTTGCGCAGTTTATGAAGGCAATCCCAACAATGTTGCAACGTCAAGTCAAGATTTAGCTTGTGTTTGAAAGATATCAAACCAGGATCAGTACATCACAAGCAAATCATGAAACAATAAGTCTTGATCAAAACATGAATACTTGATGAGAGTAAAAGATAAGCTCCTATGGATAGAAGGAAGGCTCCAAAATCACAACATGGGAAAAAATTTGGATGGTGGTTGTAGCAGCTACAACAGGATTCTGTAGCTATTGTGGGACCAAGAGTTGTAGGTCAAGATTGTAGATCCGAGTTAAGGGCTAAAATTAATATTTGAAGCAAATTGAAGGAGGATTGACTCTTGCTGACTTGTTTGATCTTTGACATATTTGGAAAATATTCTTGGATGGATGAATTGGTGCTTGAAGGAGGTCTTGACTTTGATCTTGGGGTCTTGTATTTCTCATTTGATCAGATTCTATAAGAAGAGAATAGATTCTTTTGGGGTTTCCCCTTGGAGGGGTTTTGCCCTAGATTGGAGCCTATATTTTGTATCCTTTTTCTTTTATAATATTTATGGTTTATGCTCTTGATAATTATTTGATGAATACAATTTAATAAATAACGCCAAAAAGCTAACTAAAGTTCACAAGTAATTATTTCGGATAATGAGAATTGTTTAAATAGCTTCCCTAGTAGATTCTCCAACATAGTTTCAGAGCTAAGGTAAATAAGAAAAGGCAGCTTGGAGATCATTTGTTAAGAGAAGGTTATTTGTCAAAAAGGGATCATTTTTTAAGGACAGAAGGAAGGGCATAAGGAATAAGACCTCGTCATCTTAAGAATGATCAGGCTCTAATTGAAGCAATAAAGTATACCATTTCAATATCTCACTGAAGGCCTCGCCATCTAAATAAGAATATATATTTCTCTTAAACGATATTTTCTTTTGAAGAAACATCTTGAAGGAGGATTACTCTATCTTGAGAAAGAATATTGATTTCCCTCTCTTGGAAGGCTAGTTGGAAGACATATTTTAAGGAAAGGAAGAATCAAAGAACCTTGGGATCATCGTCCACTCTTTGAAGTTGTTTGAAGACACTATTATTGAAGGCATCTTAGAAGTCATCATGCTAGGGAATCTTTGAAGTCTCTTTAAAGGTCTTGAAAGCATCAAGATATTTCGAGACATCATCAATAAAGACACTCATTTAATAAGTAAGTACCATTTTTTGCTCCATGTCTCAATCTACAAGTCAAATGGTTACATTTTGCAAAGAAAGCAACAAGCTCATTAGGTCACCAAACTTCCTAGCATGGAATAAGAGGATTGATTTGGTGCTCACAGAAAATGAGATCATGGAATATGTTCTTGGTGAAGTTACTCAACCAAACAAAGAGAAGACTCAATAATTACCAAGATACAAGAAGGGACAAGTGAGGGCATAGATGATTCTTATTGAATCCATAAAATATCATCTCATTCCCTTTATTGTTGATTTCAAGTCATCTAAATAAAATTATGATAATTTGGTGAAATTTTACTCTATAAGTACATCAAGTCAAAAGATATCCTTAAGAAATCAACTACATAGAATAAGGAATTCAAGGGATGAATATATGGCCACTTATATTATGAAAATATCACAAATAAGGGACCATTTGCAAGGGCTTGGGGAAGTTTATTCTAATTCAAAAATGCCTACATCTATATTAAATTCTTTACCACCTGTTTGGAGAATTTTTGCAACTAATGTCTCCTCAAAAAAGGATACTACTTTTGATGAACTATGGATTGAATGTATTTTGGAAGAAAACAAGGATAAAGGAAAAGTATGACATTGAATCAAAATGAAAAATCTCAAGATTTTGTTGTAAATTCTAAGAATAAGAAGAAAGGGAAGTTTGGAAAGTCCAAAGGAAAACAAGATATGTCCAAGATACAATACTTTAGATGGAATGTGTATGGACATTTCAAGAGGGATTGTCCAAAGAAGTAAAACAACAAAAGGGAGGAAAGGAATGAAGCTCACATAGTTTAATAAATGGAGAACCTAAGAAGAATTTGAAAGGATAAGGTCCCAAGGATATTTACTATTGAAGAAAACTCCATTTCTATCAGGTTCATTTACCATTTATCTTTCTTTTACTATTCTAAAGTAGAAAGTAGAATAGTATGCATCATTGCATTTTTAGAAGATTCTTTATTTTTGTAAAGCATGGCATCATAGAAAGAAGCATATGATAGTAGAATTAGAATCTACATGATCAAATTTATTTGGAAGGATTCATCTAGCTCATAAGAGTGAGAAGATTGGGACCATATTGCACATTATAGTTCATGCAAGCATTTTCTAACATAATGTTAGAGGAAGTCATCTTGCAAAGAAGGATCATCAAGATCCTCCATTATGAACCATCACTTATGAATGTTCTTGGAAGAAGTATTATAACTAGCATATATTCCATCTAGTTTAGAAAAAACAGCCTTGCGGGGTGAAGGTATGCAAATGGTCAAGTTGCAGTTTGAGAGGAAGAATTAAAGTCTTTCTCCTCTTAAAGGAAAGACTAATCTTCAATAAGGTTGGAATTAAGCTCATTCAAAGACAGTATGGCTATATGGTTGTATGGAAGAATAGGTATGCATGTTTTTAAGTAACTCATTTATAAGGTAGGGTTCATATCTACAAAGAATCTTGCAAAAGGCGTTAGTTATAAAAATGTGCTCGGTAAGTCTTCCATATCAGTACTCGATGCTTGGAAGAATAAATTTGGAATACTTTGGAATGGATAAGGATCAAGAATATTCCATAAGATGACATGAATTATACATGATGATATTGATCAACATTGAATATGGTTTCCTGAAGAAAGAAAGAGAGTTGATAATGACAACTCCAAGGAAGAAGAAATTGCAACTTACTAGTCAATTTGTTCCATGGGTACTTTGATTACAAGTGATTACCATGGAGAAGGATCTTTGGTAAAATATCTAGATAGACCATGTGAAAGGATGTTGATCTCATAAGTAAGAAATGTAGAAATTATGGTGTATATCTGCAACTGCTCATGAAGTTTTAATCAAAATCACAAGACAAAAACCTACTCTACTACTTTGTAGTGGTTAATTCACAATTTAAAACAAAAATATCAGACATGCAATAATAAATAACACACATGCACCTAGTTATTTTCCTGGGGAAAGCAATCTAATAAAAACCCAAAGTATTTCTTGCATTAATATGATTAATAGAGATGTATTACAGTTTCTTTGCTCAATGAGCACAACCCCCAAGAGAATAACTTATCTCTCTACTCACTAAGAAGATCTGACCCATAATTAGTCAATTTATGTCTCGGCTTGAGCCCCTATTTCCTTGCGTTATTCCTGAGAAATTATGACCCTATTATTTAGGAATTTATCCTAAATGGATTGCTCAATTCCCAAGGTTGATCATCTGACTACATGCAACACTTGTACACTCAAGACTAGTCTACAACTGATGTTACATTGCCTCAAAATGTCCACCACAGCTGGGGAACTCAAATTCTCTACATGCACTAGCTATTTTGGGTTGATTGATGAGTTAATTGGATGATCACTAAGTTTGATTGAAGTCTCACTACACAAATGACCTTTCAGTAGTTCCTCCAATAGTTAGAACTAGTTTAATTGGAAAAAAATCGAGATCACTGACTTTGATTGCTAAAAATTAGCAATCGCACATGCTTAACTAAACTCTAACTCCTCCAAATCAAAATTACTAAGTAAACTAGGTGACACAAGCCATGTAACACAAGTTAACTACATCCCAGTTGTCTATTGATATGGAAATTTGAATTTTCTCAATTTGATCAAGGAAGAATCAAATTGAGAATTTCTTGCTGCATTTTTCAAAAAGAAATATCTGAAGAGGCCATCATATTGAGGTAATTTTGATATTGATGTCTTGATTTTAGCTATTTGGTCAATATATTTTTTGTTACCTGGAAGGAAATTGCATAAAATCATAATGGCAGTTAATGCAAGTATATCTACAACTATTGGTTTTGAACTCAATAAATACGTAGATTGAGTGGATGGTTTTGGTAATCCTTGAAGGATTGTATGGTCAATATGTTTACATCATCATAGGATTAAGAGGTAGCATTACAAAGATATAACACAATGTTCATGTGAACAATGAAGGTTACTTTCATGTTTAAATGGATTTATGATTAATCTCTACTTTTATCGGCTAAATATAATACCTTTGTTGATGATGACTAGAGGAAGTGACATGAATGAATATTGTCATAGTTCAGCTCCAGTACATTAAGGAAGATGAAAGCTCAATTTCATGAATATATGAAGAAGAGGAGGACCCATGTAGCTACTTGAAAATCTCCATGAAGGACTAGTAGTTGATGTATTGGTGAAGACACATTAGAAAGCTTCCTAATTTAAAGGAAATAGAAGAATCACCTCTATGCGTTAGAGGGAGTAAGAAGTCCCCTTAAATGTTTGAGAAGGAGCAAGGATATATTCCCCAATCAAGAGGGAATGAGGATCTCCTCTCAAGGTTAGAGGGAGTGATGTTAAAGACATCATATTGTCCATGTGTCATGCACTAGACTAGGACTAGCAGTCGTAAGTTTTAGTGAAGGAACTAGGAAGGAGAATGGAGGATTGGGTAAGAATATAAGACTAATATGCCTTGAGGATATATAATCCAAGATAGGAATTAGTCTTGTTGACTGAAACTCTTTGAGGATTGGACAACTATCCAAGACAATATTGGTCAAAGAGGACCGACATTCTTTGAGGATTGGGAATCCAGGATAATAATAGTCCTAAAAGGACATACCTAGTGAACATCTGGATGGGGTACGTAACTTTAAGAGGTAGTGTGGTGTCTCACATAAAACCTCTTAACATTATGCTCTGATATAAATAGATATTTTCAAGTTAAGGACTTAATATGTTTACAATGTTGGTTGTGACGTTGATGCTTAAAGATGGCTCATCCAACTCTTCTTATAAGAACTATTTAGTTTGAGAAAATACTTGTATGAGTGGTACAAGTATGAATATCTCCCTAGTTAAGAGGGAGTCTTGGAAAATATAACTAGTGTCGGTCTTTATAATTGTCATTTTACTCATGTAATTATGTATATCTTATGTACAAACAAAAGAAGAAAGCAAAATATTATTTTTAAGCATGGATTTCATGCTCTATTTGTATTGGTCATCTAGGTCAAGCATGCATTTCATGCTCCTAGGGTTTGTCTAATCAGAAGAATATTTTTCATGAGTCAAAAGAGTCTTTTTCATTTTTATAATACCCTATCGGGCAAGTTGTAACATGTAAAATATATTATTTTGAGTCTAGAAAGTAAAAATAAGTGTCCAAGCACAAGTTGATCCTAATTGTAAGAAGTCAGCCTAGAAGAGGTTATTGAACCTCATGAAAGACATATGTATAGAAGCATATTTGACCTCAGTTCACACATATTGGATATGTGCAAGAGACAAGTTCGATCTGAAGCAAGGAACAAGAAGGAAGCAAGAGCGAAGGTCAAGAAAGCAAGAAGAAATCAAGAAAAGGAAGAAATATTTGACTTTGAGCCTTATTCTCTCACATGTGTGAAAGAATTAAGGTTTTTGTAGCTATTGCAGGGTCTAGATTTGCAAGTTTATATTGGAAATCTGAGTTAAGGGTCATAACTGATATTTGAAGTAGATTGAAGGAGGATTTCCTCTTATTGACTTGGTTGATCTTTGATCTATTTGAAAAATATTCTTAGAGGGTTGACTTGGTGCTTGGAGGAGGTCTTGCATTCGGTCTTAGGGTCTTAGATTTCTCATTTAATCAAACTCTATAAGAAGAGAAGAGATTCTTTTGGGTTTTCCCCTTCGAGGGGTTTTTCCCTAGCTTGGTGGAGCCTACATTTTGTGTCATCTATCTTTTATGATGTTTATGGTTTATGCTTTTGATAATTATTTGATGAAGAGAGTTTAATAATTAACACAAAGAAGCTAACTAAAGTTCACAAGTAATTATTAAGGATAAGGAAAATTGTCTAAATAACTTCCCTAGTATATTCTCCAACACTATAATGGAAGTGGGGTCATAAAATTTCCTCATTTCTAAACTACCTTAAAACCATAAACAAATAATGCAATAGTGTTCATCTCATTGAGGCCTTTCTGAAAATATAATTTTTTCCCCAATCTGACTTATGGATTAAAAGATATGGCCATTTAAAGTTACGCCCATTAAACTTGTCACGTCGGCAGTGGCCCCTATGTGTCACCCACATGGCATATAGTGTGGCACCTACGTGGCTATTCTGCTACAATTAACAGATCTACATGGAATAGGCATGTTTGTTTATAGTTGATAGTTGGCCCATTCCACTAAAAACATAAGGTGTGAAATTGGTCGCAGCTCCGACCCCAACTTGCCCCATTGGCTAGCAAGCCTAACTAAGCTACTAGCCTGATCTGATCTAAGGCCCGACTGAACCAACCCCAACTAGTGAATCCCGCCTGACTAGTAAAAAATTATGATTTACTTATGGTCCTAGCCTACCTATTCTAGCCGACTAGCTCGATCTCTAGCTTGGAGGCTCCCACAGGTGATTATCAACCTATTTGTAAGCCTTTTTACATAGAGACATTCATATGATTCTTCCTAGTTTTACACAAGCACAAATCATATTGACTCTTCTTCCTAAGAAAACATGAACTTCATGGTTTCACAATGATTCCCAACACACTAGGCCATGAAAACCATGAATTCAATGCATTCAAACTTCAGTTGAACTTCGTTGAGTTACACAAACACCTTACTCCTAGAATTTGCTAGGATGAAAGAAAAACTCAAGCCACTAACTTTCCTAGTAAAATATGCAGAGAGTGTGCATATAAATGCACTTCTCAGCATCACAAGGAATTCAATCTAGCTTCCCAACCATAACATAATAATGCATTTATTTCCATTCAATGCAACTCACATACTCAAAGCAAATAATGGAATAACAACACTACATGTTAGCAAATTATATTCAAAATATTTAATGAAATAAACACATAGATTTTCCCACCGGGGCTTCAGTAGGGGAGCGATACCATACCACATGCATTCATATTGTGGGATATATATTGAGGAAAAAATGATATCATATATTGAGCATATAATAGGGGGTAAAGGGTTTTTATACTTGCAAATATAAAAAATGGAGCTCAAAGTTAATGAAAAAATATTAAAGGGCATAAAAAAATTTTAATTAAAATATGGATACATTACAATATCTAGTGAAAGTATGGTTTTTTTGCAGTTGGGAACGTGTATTGGGTTTGTATTGGTAGGGGGTTAAATAATGTTATTTTTAAAGGTATTTTCCATTATGTAGTCAAATTAAGGGTATTATTTAGTATGCCATGAATGCACATGCTATGTCAAAGGTTCATTGAGTGAAGCCCCCGTGGATTCGCCACCTCCTCATGATTAAAAGACATCGATATTCAAACTTTCAACATATACAAGAATTCAACAATTCCTTGTAGATTTATACAAGGATTTCAACATCCCACATCCACACAGGAAATCACATTCCTTATCATACGTATAAACATTTAACCATTGAAAATAACATGTACATATCATTTAAGCATAAGAAACTCAGGTAAATACTTATCTTATGTAGAAAAACAAACTGGAAATTGAGAATGGGACTTCAACTCTCCACCCAAACATAGACAAGATGCAACTAGTTCTTCCTTGCAGGGATCACCTTGATCCATATTTTAGAGATTAAGGATGAGTTCTTTCATAGAAACAACAAATAATATCATCTGAATTAGGACATCTCATGGCTACTCTACCTTCACCCACCAGCTATAAAAATAGTCACACTAAATATAGGGAACATATTCATTTACACATATTAGGCATAACCACTGAAAACAACCAATTATATCAGCTGAAATAGGTTGTCTCAAGGCTACACCACCTTCACCCACTAGCTATTCAAGTAGTTTAGAATATAGCCAACATCATTACAAGGATCCTAACATAAAGTGTTAAAACTCACTTTCAGGAGAATAAATTCCACTTAAATATGGGAAGATTCATCAATTAGATAAAATTCCATAAGATTACAAGGATCACCTTTTCTAGGAACTTCCACAATGATTGAAGCACTAGTTTTTCATCCCCATGGAAACATTTGGCATTTCATCAACCTTCACCTTACCTAAGTGTCTCTATCTCTTATCAAGTAGCTTCGACAATCTGCAATCTTCCCAATGGCTTACTCATCCTTAGGCAAGCCACTACTTTGTGATATTCACCCAGCAAGCCCTCTTAGGTTCCTCAACTGGCTATCAATAGAGTGTTTTACTTTGAATAATATTTTCACAGCCAATCCTCCCAATCACATGATGCTTTATTTCTTATTGATATGTTGTACTTGAATGAATGAATTCTCTACCTTTCCTTTTTATTTTTCATGCCTACCTTGGTCTCCACTTCTCATCATAGTTCTAACTAACTGAGGATATTTTCTCCTTGTCATTTCAACATACAAAACCATCTCTTCCTCTCATGGTCTACATGGACCCCTTTCTTGGATAATGCAGGCCATCCTCCCATTTATTTTTTTTCCTTTCAATTTTCTAGTATTTTTTCACTAGAAAAAACATGGATGCATCCTTTTTGTCAACTAAATTAATAATACAACCAACTCCATTAAATGCAACAACCATTTTCATTGACTAGTACTTAAAATAACTAGGTTTCTCAAGCAATCTCCTTCCCTAAGCTATTGAAATTCATGTCCCTTTCTCTCAGCGAGTTAATTGTGGCTAAATTATTACAAGAAATGTTTACAATGTTTTCAAGAGGGAATTTGCAAAATGGGTATGTCACAGACCCCACCCCCTTAGAGGAACATCGTCCTTAGTTTTCTATATTTGAAAGCATTTACAACAGTGCTTTAACCTGGCACAAATAAAATTGAGCTTTATATACACAACTATGTAGAATCATATATAGACATTTACTTAAAAAACAAACAAAATTGGATATTTCACTCACATTTGATCAGTCATCTCCTATGAGGCTTCCTCATGCCCAAAGTACCTCCACTGCACATTTAATAGCTCGATAACTTGGTTACATAGTGCAATCCGCCTCTGATCTAGGATGCACAAAAATTCTAGATGAAACTTTCCTTCTAGTTCCACCTGTAGCACCAACCAATCAATCACATTATTAGCATCCATATATAATTTTTAAGAAAATAAACATGAAAAACATCATGAAATTTTATAGTAGGAGGTAATGCAAATTTCAATGCCACCGACCCCACTCTCTCTAAACTCTGAAATGGACCACAAAATCGTGGTGCCAACTTGGCACAAGACCCAATTTTCAAGGAACTCATCTTGGGATTAACTCATAGGTAGACATGCTATCCCACTTTGAATCATTTATAAACTCTATGATGGTTTGCATAGCTTTTATGTTTGTCTTGAGCCACTTTTAAATTCTTCTGGATGGTTACCATTTCTTTTTCCATTGCTTTTAATATGTGAGATCCAACATGAGCCTTATTCACTCAACCACTCCAATTAATAGAAGTATTACATTTTCTCCCATAGAGAACCTCAAACATACTCATCTTCAATCATTCATGATACCCATTATTGTAGGAAAAATCCACTAGTGTAAGGTATTCTTCCCACTTCCTTAGTTGGTGCATTACATTCATTCTCAGCATATCTATGACACTCCCAGTACATTTTCCCCTGATTTTTGGTAATGTGAAAATAATATGAGTTATAAATGAGTATATTTTTATGTAATGGCCTAAAGAGTGGTACCATAGATCCATTATCTAAGAGGGAAGATGAAATATAAACATAGGTGGGGTTAGTTGGAACCTTTCATTAATTTTATGGTGCGAATAATAAGAAAAAGAAGAGGAAGAGTCAAACAGGAGCATGAAGAGGCACCTTTGAGAAAATATAAAAAGGCATTTCCACAATAATGTTGGGGTTGGATTTTATTCTTGAGAAAGCACATGAGAAGTGTTGGAGAGACCTACAAAGAGGAGGCAATGAAAATACCTACAAAGCGAAGGGAATGAAATTCGCTGGGAAGCTAAATTGAGGCTTGGAGGAGCTTAAGAAATTCTGAGGAAAATGTGAATGAGTGTTACCAAGAATTGGCTAAGAAACCACTTAGGGTGCTTGCTAAAGAGATGATAAGCCACCTTATTTTATAAGTAATCTCTATCCTCTTTGAGCTGAGTATGGCATCTTGTTGAAAGAATTGAAGGAATTCCCCTTAGTTTGTGGATCTACCTCACGGGTGACTACTATACGTAATTATGGTTGCAGTGAGTCTAAGGTGGGGTGGAAAATTGAAGTCCCAACTTCAATTTTTCCATTGGCTTTATTGTAATTGCATGTATTTAGCTAAGAGTTGTGAAGTTAAAGATTTTGTTGTGAAATTTAATGTATGACACTGAAAAATGATACATGGTTGTAGGGATGTTGGTATATGAAACTATTGGCTAGAATGCTTTGAATGTCTTGTTTCTTTATAGGAAATGTTTTCATGCATTTGTAGCTAAATTCATGAAGTTTTTCATTGTATTGCATGTGGATATCATGTTTATGTTTGCAGTGTTGTAACGTGCCTAAATTAATAGAAGGGGATGCCCTCTTTCCTATGTGGAAACGAGATGTTGATTTCTTATAAGAATACTTGTCAATCTCTATTGATTTCCTGTATTGTTCTTGGGTAAATGAATCAATCCTAGTATGTGTTCATGATTTGGTTTTATGTTTATTATCAGCCTAAGAGGCCTATAGATCTTTGAACCATTTTTAGCTTGAAATTGGCCCAATGGAATTAAGTATGAAAGAATGGACACATCTATGTCAAGTTTATTGTGTTGTTAAATATCAACTATCATAATTGGTTTTATCACTACCAATATTAGGAATGGATAGTGTTTGTGTGTATGTAAAATTATATCTATATCTATATGTATGTATGTATGTATATGTGTGTGTGTAAATACACACACACACACACACACATATATATATACATATACATATACACACATATATATATAGATATATATACATATACATATACATATGCATATACATATACACGTGTGTGTGTGTGTAAACATACATTTGCAGGAAGAACAAAGCCACTAAAATGTTAAGAAGGATAGCCCAAATACTATGTATCCACACATAGTATAAGCTCAGGAGGGATGTCTCTAAGGAGCTTTACCACAACATGTATACACTTGTATGGTTATGAGTGGGGGTTGAGCCTTAAAGCTTTAAGGGCCCGACCCTAGAGTTGCAATAGCCCATGTGTGCAAGCAATGTTACAACCATGTGTTGAGGGTAGAGCTCAAGCGTATATGTTCACTTTTCTGCATATTAAAACTCCTTTTGCTGGAGGCTAAAAGGTAAACTTCCTATTGGGCCAAATGGCCAAGAGACATGACCAAGGGAACGCAAGAAAGGGAGCCTTGAGTTGTTGGATGTGAGGGAGTGTTAGCAATATCCACATGCCCTAGAATAATTACACCAAAGATTTTGAAGGGACTTCAAGACAATCCCATCAGGATTTAATCATTAAGACGATGTGTCACAGTGGGTCTTGTTGGTAGGGAAACCTTCCATTGATTCTCCATTGTTGATTCCTAACTATGTTCCTTGTCATTGGATGTACCTTGAGTTTATGTATAATGTGAAAACATATTTTCCATGAAGTGGGAAACTAGTGGAGCCCATAGCCAACATGGAGGCGACATGGCTACAAGATGATGTGGTGACTAGGGAGGCCAGACACATGTCATTTAGATTTATGTTTTTGGTGGGGGCCATGTGGCATGTAAAAAAGTGGCATATGGCATCCTTGGAGTGATATGCATGGAGGGGGTGACATCGCCCTAATGATAAAATCTATTGATGTCACCCTAACACCCCTATCTAGAGATTTATCAAGGTGTTGGGTGCAATCCCACTAGGATTTTATTCCTGGGGTGAGGTGCCAATGGTGGAGCCCACCTACACAAGTGTAAGAGGGCATGACCCCCAAGTGATTGGCTAGGATGCAACCTAGTAGCTTAGGTAACAATATCACTTGGTGGACTTCCACATCACCCTGGTGGATTTGAACAAAGGGCATTGTCCCAGGGTGATGTGGTGTTGAGGGGCCCACTCAGAGTTGAAGTTGCATAGAAGGAGGGTTCCACGAAGGGGGCTTGAATCATGTATTTGGTCGAAGGAAATTCAAAACAATTTGATGTGGTGGCATGACGGGGAAACTTCTACATAACCCCAAAATCTCATCCCCGATAGTTTTGAGGGGGACTACAAAGGAAACCACCAAGATTTTATTCCTAGGGTTATGTGGCCATGGAGGGGCCTGTGTGCTTATATATATGCCCATTAGTCCTTGACGTGTATCTAACCACTACTAAAAGGGAATTATTTTCATATGTGTCATGGTCATGAATGGGTACGTATTTGGGGTAGTGTTGCATGAGGTGGTTGAGAGGGGTAGCCACGTGGCAAGTTAGATGACATGGTGAGACCTGATAGACTAGAATTTGATTAGCCATATATTTTGATCCAGGAGTCAGATTGGATCAAATTTCATATTGTTGGAAATGTCTCTACAAGACGAACACAATGATGGTATCCATTTTAAGTTATAAGTTAGTTGTAAAAGATAAAAAAAATTAGACCTCATTTCCGTAATGGGACATCAGAGTAACTTCCTCCTTTTACCCTTAGTAGGGGCTAGGGATAGTAGGGGGTGTGTTACAAAGTGGTATTAGAGCTTCCAGGTTCAACACTTGGACTGGATGGGCTCTATCGTAGAGGAAATGAAGAGAAAAGGTTCAACTCTGGACCTTTGGGAATAAACTAGTACCTTGTTACAAAATTAATAGAGCAGTGGGTCCAATGCGTGGATCTTTGGAGATGAGTGTCACTCTAGCTCTGAGTGTAGTATTTGAATATGACTATATGTTATTTATAATATTTGATTGTCAAATCACATGCTAATTGCAAGGGAATTTTCAATATGATTTAACTAATTAATAAGTGCAATGGTATGTGCTTGCTATTAGGCATCTTGAAGGTCTGTACAGTCTATTGTTGTGACCCTCGATGCTTGTTGAATTATTAATTTTGGCATAACTACCTGCATGGTGGTGTGCATAATTGTTTGTAGTGTACTAGCACTACTCGTTAAATGGTGTATTCTTACACTCTTGGAATAAGTGAGCATGTGAATGTTGATGTGATATGAGGTATTGGGAAAATCCTTATGTTGCTTATATTGCATAGCCTAGTTGTTTATACACACACACACACACATATATATATAAATTTTGAAACCAAATATGATGTATATATTAAAATATGTTATGGTCCGAGACATGTGACTAATAAATAAATTGAGGTATATGTCCATTTGCAAGACAACATGCTCGATATAGCATGATAGCATAGTAGCTAGTGTGTAATTTGCATGGTTGATGTTAATGGTTATATGTATGTGGTAGCACATAAAGATACTTAGTACAACCAGAAAAGAATCACTTATAAGAGCTCTCAGACACTTGATATAGTAGGGTATAATGATAGAAGAGATGGAAGAGGAGGGGGGCATTCCCTCAAAACTCTCTAATAAGTATTGAAGGAATTCCTCCTAGGAGAAATTGGATGGTCACTACAAGTTTAAAATGTTTCCATGAAATCCTGAAGAAGGCTCGAGGTGAAATTTTATTCATGAAGCATTGAAATCATTGGAACTCATGGGGATTTGATTGCTAAGATCATTGAATATTTTTTGTTTTTTTTTTGTGCTTCTCGGTTGATTTTATAGTTAAGGAACCATTTTTTATTGTGATTTTATAATTGTTTTCATGAATTGCTTTATTTTATTGTTGCCCTCTTTTCCTTTAAATTTTTCCTTTGATTTTCATGCTTTGGGAGCTTTAGGATCCTCGGGAACGTTTGTTAGTGTGGCAAGAGGCCATGGAGCTCTGGAAGCGAACAGAGGAAACCCAATAGAATTGTGACCAAGAGCATAAGTAAATGACGAGAAAGGTTGGAAGTGCGTAGATGGGCTAGAAAAGACCACCATTGGAATACCTTGGAGCATTTCTCTTGAACATGGAAAAAAGTGTAAATGAAAAAATATAGATGGTTGAAAATTGACTACATAAATAATGTTTAAATAAAACAGCAGCCAAAAGGTGTTTGAGTAAAAATCAATGTGCATAAGGTAAAGGGAGGAATTCAGGTAAAATAATTATTGTGACCAACACATGCTTCCATAAAGGCAGGGAGTTCTATAAACTTCGATTTTAATTGGCATGTGTTAATTTATGTTATGTCCATGGCTAAGTGGATAGTAGTATGATAGCCAAGTGGAATGGTTTGGTGGTATCCACGAAAATGGCTCAAAGGAGGTTCTTGTTGATGGGTTTAGTAGACCATTAATCAACAAATGGTGCTAGAAGAAGGGCCTAAGGTAAATTAAGAGATTAAATTGTTTAAACCTCAACATATAATTTTTCCATATATGTTAATCCTTCTTTGTTTCATCACAAAAATGTACTAGAAGGTAGGTTAGAGGACAGTCTAACCTATTTTGAGTCATTTTCTTTACTGGTGCATCTAATCAATGGCTTCTACCCAATTTACCATATGTATGGATACTTTTAGTTTCACATTACTTTTCATTCCTCCTAAGACAATTCATCTCTTTTCAAAACTACAATTTTATGGTGAAGGAAGTATATCTACATTGAAACATATTGATATGTTTTGTTGTAAATTCATCAAGTATAATGTTATTGATTTGAATGTTTTATGCAGGTTGTTTTCTTTATCTTTCAAAGATCATATCAAAAATTGATTCGAATATTTTCGAACCCATTTTATTTTCACTTGGTTTGAATTCGTAGAGGAATTTTTAGATGCCTTTGACACTTATGATTTCGATAAAGTATATGAAGAATTGAAGGTTCTACTAAGAAGAAATGATTTACCTTTGGAAAGGTTTTCGAAAAACATTGGTCATGTTCTTTTTAAATTTCATCTTATTGATTTGTTTTTTGTATTAGATCTTATTTTAGATGCTTTAGCCCCTTTCATTCAGCTTGATTCAATCACATTTGGTAAATTAGATAAGTAATGTAACAAATTGCAATATGAATCTGATTATGTCAAACAACTACAAGTGGTAGAATCAATTTTGGATAAATTAATTAACAAGAAGACTAGTATTTATTCCAAAAAATCTTCTACTAGCACCTTTCTCTTCTTCTAATTCTTACTCTAACCTTCTCTTAGATTCAATTGTTTAAGAACACATAGATAATGATAATAATTTGAAGTGTTCTAATATATTAATAGAGCAATTTATGGATATTGAACCTCATCTTGAAGAGGAAACTGTAAATTGTAATCAACAAATTACACCTTATTTTCAAGAAATATTAGATACTTGTCATAAAGTTGTTCAAGAAATTCTTATCATACAAAAGGAAAATCTTGATGACCATATAATGTTTGTTAGTTCATCGCATAAACATAGTAAATATGGTGAGATAAGGGAAGAGGGACCTATTGAAATCGTCATCAATCATTGATCACGTGCTCAGAATTATGCTCAAAAATAAAAGTGTCGGAATCTTGTCAAACTCAACTTCATATTAAAGAGCTCGTCATTCTGAATCCAACAATGTGAACGATACTCAAATCCGAGTTCATATGCAGAAGTTAGAGCAAGTCAAAGTTCAAGTTTGACTTGTCTACATGGCAAGATTGGGATGATGTGGCAAGGTCTTCAGCGAATGAGGAGGCACCAAGTAGCAACCTGCCATTGGCCCTCACATATCGTATACCACAGAAGTAAGTGGTTCGGGTTAAAGAATCAGCCCCCGGTGCAGAGCAAGTTGCGATGCGATGCAATCACAATCGCATATCGCATAATGTTAAGAATAGGCCCATGCCACAATCAAGGTTGCAATGCGATATATCGTAATTGCATATTGCACTCGGTACCCACCGATATATATATATATATATATAGAGAGAGAGAGAGAGAGAGAGATATATATATATATACGTGTGTGTGTGTGTGTGCGCGCGTACGTGCACGTGTGCATGTGTGTGAGTGAGTGTGTGTGAGTGAGTGTGTGTGTGTGTGTGTGTGTGTGTGTGTGTGTGTGAGAGAGAGAGAGAGAGAGTGTGTGTGTGTGTGTGTCACCGGCGATAATGATGATTGCAATTTGTCCCTAAACACAATATGTTATACACTATATTTCATAGCTCAGCGGGTCCGCTGATATTTTTGTTACTACCAATAAAGTTCTAATTGTGATAGACTTCTCGGACGCGATATTTTTATGTGTTTCAATTTAATGTCCCGATGGGTTCGCCATATTGTAAATTATGTTCCCGCGCCAATTGCAAATTGCAATGAACGATAATACCTTAGACACGGGATTTTAAATGTAACAGTTTAAATTCCCATCGGGTCCGTAGATATTGTAATCTCAATGTTTTGTTGTGTTAACAAGACCTTCGTCCCTTAAACACTCACCAATTCGGATTTACGATACGGCCAAAAGGTTATGAACCACGGTGCGGCAAATTCCTCGCTCCGTTAGTGGATTTTGGAGTGGAAATATGGTTTTTTTTGTCGGATTTGGACCAATTTGTGGAACAAATAGTGGGAGAACTAGGAGAAGTCATATATTCTTCAATTCTTACTAAATGGGATGCAAAAAGAGGCTAAATGGCCATTTTTGAGTATTTTGAACTCATTGAGACAATGATCCAGGTGGATGTTGGTGGCCACCCACCTATCCCATTTGGACCCCCACAATTGTCTCTTTTAGTCTTTTCAGTTTCCTAAAGTGCAGCACAGTTTACTATTTTTAGCAGTTTTTCAGGTCCTGAACTTCCGGAGCCGTTTTGAGGCCCTAAACGATGTTTTTTGGGAAATTTGGGGGCAACATGGGTCCTTGGACCGATGTTGCCCTTCCCAAAGTGGTAGTTCTCGAATAGATCTTTCTAACGAGCTATCATACACGTCAAACGGAGATCATATGCCAAAGTTACGACCTCGGGAAATTGATGTACCAATTCACGCAAATCGGGGCCCACAATTAGGCGTTTCATCTTCTAGGGTTAGGTTTTGGAATGTGAAGGGTTTTCCATTATTTCTCAACAATAAATAGGCCTTCGAGCCTCATTGTAACACAGTTCAAAATAGTTCAGAGGCATGTAGCTCCCACATCTCTTCTCAGAGATAAGCTACCATCCCCCTAGTTGGTTTATTTTCAACTCTGTTTGTAAGCATATTTCAGTGTTTTCCATTAACGAAATGA
The DNA here is from genome assembly GCA_000404065.3 of Pinus taeda. Classification (NCBI taxonomy): domain Eukaryota; kingdom Viridiplantae; phylum Streptophyta; class Pinopsida; order Pinales; family Pinaceae; genus Pinus; species Pinus taeda. The sequence goes on along the minus strand of APFE031011525.1, from coordinate 44,896 downwards.
AGTATTATTTCCGCTGCATCTTTGTGTATATGGTTATCTCTGTATTTTGTTGCGTTCCTATTTAAATCTGAATCAGTGGTATCAGAGCGGTCTGCTTTTTCTCTTTTTTTCTTTGCATGTCCCCAACGAGGTCGGGATATAAGGACTTAGGGCTTGAACTGGTCGAACCTTTGCAAGACCAGCCTCGCAAATCCCGACGGCCTCCCATGGCGGATGAGAAGAAA
>APFE031011525.1:0-12469 GCA_000404065.3 Pinus taeda | reverse complement strand
TGTTGCCACATAAATTATAATAAGAATAAATACATAGTAATACATGGAAGATAATACTCATCATTAGAGGACTTATCGTCATGATTCATGTATCTATTACTTAATACAGATTGTCAATGGTTTTTAAGTTGAGACATTAATTTTGGAAATATGGACCAAGTGGGAGAATGTTAAGCTCCATTAATTTTTACCAACTGTTACCCACAGTTATGGAACTAAACTGCAGTCTTTCCTTAATTTTTGGAAACCAACTACAGTAATTTCCTTAAATTAAGGAAATCAACTGCAGTTATTTAATTTTCTGGTTGGAGCTTCTGAAGTGGTCCATTACTCTATCTGGAGTTCTCTACCTTGATCTGTGGAACACCTGACACATAGCCATTAGAAGCTTGATGGAAGTTTGGCTATAAATTCATCTGTTTGGTCCCCAAGCTTGCATCTCAATCCCATTCAGTTGTTTACACCATCTAGCTAAGAGAGCAGAGCTTGGAAGTGCCTTCATATTTTCTATGATTTTCTTTTTGCTTGGATTGACGCTGGAGTGTTGTTTCAGTAAATAAAGCAAGTGGACTGTGGTTGCAGCAAGAGCGTTATCAATGGCTGGAGGTAATCCTGGGCATCTAAAGTCTCATTTTAGATTCTTTAAAGTATTCAGAATCGCTATTGTATATTTCTAACATTACACACATACATTACTCGTTGCATACTTTTCAACGTGCCAATTAAATTAAAATAAAATAAAGTCATTGGAGATGAGAATTGCCCAGTTGATTATGACGATATATGAGGATATTTGTTGAACTGAATTGTGCCAATCTTACGATCAATTCTCTGCAAATATTATTGAAAATCTAGATCAAACAATGCTCTTCCTCTGAAATCTCATTTTCTTATTTTAGTTCTTTCTATTAAGAAAATTCTGGAGGCTCGATCCTCAATTACCTTTGTAAAAATATAAGAGGGTGACCAGAGCTCGGAAAAAGGGGGATCTCCACGAAGGAGGGAATGTCTTCAACTCTTTTTGTGCATTGTTTTGCTTTTGTAATTTTAGTTGAATAGGAAAGAGGACGCCATCCGCAGTTGATAGATCTATCTTTTTTGAAGTATTGATGTTTGGATCTGCAATAGCTTTGTATGAATTTCTTCGTCACAATAATAATGGTCACATTATTTTTTTCTCATTATTGTTTTCTGTGAGTTTGAATGAAATCTGAACTGTTCTTTCAGTCCTTCATTTAATCTCTTTTGATGATAGTCTTTTAAATTGTTTTTCTGAGGATTATTATCATCACTTAATCTGATCTATTTAATTGTTAATTAATTTAGGTTATGCATAATTACAAAAGGAAGTTTGTATTTATCAGGATTAATATTTAATTATTCGCAAAAGGTTTGTATGTATAGTCTTAATGTAGAATATCTTCTATATTTTGGATTGTTTTATGTTTAATTTGCAGGTCTAGTTTGAGTTGATTTTAGATTCATTATGCTCCAGCGGGATATGATTTATTAAAAGAGTTGTTATTAAAATAATCCAGTTGTTTAATTAGTGTTTTTGCAGTAAGAGATATGGATGTCCTAGAATCTCGAAATTGCATTTTATTAGTTTAAACTTGTTTTTTAAATTGCATTTTATTAGTTTAAACTTGTTTTTTAAAATGAGAATTGCATTTAGGTTTTAGAATAACTTGAGTTTGAATGAGGTCCCCTCTCGAGGAGTGAATCTTTAAACAACTAACTGGCCATAAAACTCGTCATGGGCAATTATCCCAAAAGGATTGGGCTATTAAAGAATCCCACACTAAGTTGTTCCCTCTGGTAACTAGGTTGTTCCCTCTGGTTGAAGAGGGATCAGTTTTTCTGTCGACGCCCCTTTTAACCATTAAACAATCTACCGGATTAACAGAATAAATAGTTGATAACTTGCTAAACCAATCTCTCCACTATAAATTATAGCGGATATAATGAATCATCTCTTATATATGATCATATTTTTAGCAAATATTTTCAACAAAATAGTAATCTAGAAAACTCATCATTTTTTCTTGTATCAACTATCAAAGAAAGTTCAGATTCTTTCACATTTCTATCAAAGTAAGTATTGTAAAATCTTTAAACATCAATATAAATCTTGACCAAAATTAACGGGAGTAGTTAATTCATGTACTGCAAGAAAAAATTGGTGCATTGGCATGGGAGTATCAAGACATGCATGCCATTCATCTTGACACCTTGCTACATCATATTTACTTTCAAGAGAGCTAAAACCATTAAGCAGCCACAGCGTCACACGAACCTCGCTTTGAAAGACATAGTAAAAGACACCTTGCTCCATCATATTTACTTTCAAGAGAAAGCTAAAACCATTAGGCAGCCACAGCTTCACATGAACCTCGCTTTGAAAGACACATAGTAAAAGAAGAATTGCAGAACTTACTAAATGCCAACTTTATATATCTAATAATATGTGGTTCTCACCGCTTGTGGTTGTAGCATTGTATTCAGTTCCAATTTTAAAATTAATAAAATGGCTTTATATTATAGTTTTCATTCTCTTACCTATTTTTATTTGTGTAAATTTATGTTTGCATGTGTGAAAATTTTTTGTTGTAATTTAGTGCATGTTTTGATATTCATTGTATTTTCTAGTTTGGAACATTGCATCTAGAGTTGTCTCATGAAAATAGAAGAATCAATTTATTTATGTTATTTATTTCATAAACAAAAACATTACACCAATTGAACTTAATTACATTGTCACCTAAAAAGAATTTTTTGTTGTTATGCATGCTATAAACAGATTTAGACATTACATAATAGGTTATGAAGTCTTCCATTAAATTTACTAATGGTATCATTACTAGATGTTTTTTATTATTATAGGAGTTTAGCATCACTATTATAGATAAACTATGAAAAGAAAATTCAACTGCATATTTTATCTCCAGAATTCATAATGATGATGAGATTAGTCCCATTGATGATAATTTTCCTTACGAACATTAATTTGTTTCATCTACTAATTCTCCCTAGTTTTAGTCTCATAGATGATAATTTTCCTTATGAACATTTATTTGTTTCCTCTACTAATACTCCATGGTTCGTAGATAGAACCAATTACTTAGCCATAAAGAAGTTGACTCAACACCTCTCCTCACGAGAAAAACAACCAATTTTCAAGCTTAGCACTACCTATTCATGGATTGGGTGATACGTTTTCCATATTGGACCAAACCTTGTCATCAAGAGATGTGTATGGAAGGAGGAAATGTTTGATATCTTGTGAGTTTTCCATGACATACCATGTGGGGTCCATTTCACTGATAAGAAGACCACTTACAAGGTACTCCATTAGGGGTACTACTAGCCAACACCCTTCATAGATGCAAAAAATATGTTAATAGTTGTGACAACTGCCAATGGATGGGATGACTAATATGAACTGATGATATGCCCCAACAACCCCAAGTGTTTATTGAGTGCTTTGAAAGATGGGCCTTATATTTTGTAGGGACAATCTCTCCCATCTCATGAAAGAAAAGGTATATTTTAGTTTGTATCGATTATGTCACTAAATGAGTAGAAGCAAAATATCTTTATCAAGCTAGTGAAAAATCACTTGTAGATTTCCTTTTTAAAGATATTTTTACTCATTTTGGTGTCCCAAGAGAAATCATGACATTTCAAAAAGTGAAATTCATGTTTAAGTTTATGCAATCCATTACCCAAAAGTACCCTCTCCATAGCACCTGCAAACTAACTGATGCAGGGGCATCACCATCAAAAAATTAATTTTGACCATGATAGTAAAAAACTCATTTACTACAAGAAGTGGGTTTCTTGAATTTATTTTAATGGTTCAAATACTTAGGAAAATTAGTATTTAATTAGGTTTATTATGTATTTGTCATAAAATAGGAAATTTGTTGTATCTAATTCCGAGAGATATTCTAAACATTTTATTATTTGGATATTTTCTAGATTTAGGATTTAGATCCGCAATTAGTGGATATAAATTGATTATTTCCTTGTATTAAAAATAAATATTGCATGTTAACAAAGATTTCACATAGTTAGAGGAGAGTGTGAGTGTGCGAGTGGGGTTTTTGAGTGTGTCATTAAAGAAAGACATTGATTTAATTGAAGAGATTTTTATCTTTTGTTATATGGTGACTCATACTATGTTTTAATTCAATTTTCTTCCAAGTTTATGTTAAAAATTTGCTTCATACCTATGTCTAAGTTTCATTTTATATTCAACCGGAGCCATTGTATTCTCAAATTGTAGATTGAGTTCCTTTGAAAATAATTTAGAGTTGGGTTCTTCTGTTGTGACAATATTCCCTAGTAATGGTGTTCAATATAAAACCTTTTGTAATTAGCGACCAAAGGAAATCAAGAAATTATTTGTTTTCAAGTGGTGGTGCAAGAAACAAGGATAACCAAGGCCCCTTTGTGGTCAAAACGTCAGAGTGATAGTGCATGAATATTTCGCAGAAGCTCAAACCCCTGATGAGGGCCCAGTCGAAGATCGTGCAAGAACTTTGTATTGTAATCACAGGACGTTGGCCCCAACATATAGTTGGGCCCATTTTGTTTTGGTGCTTTTGTGTAATCTTCATAACCCTTGAATCATATAGAGTGGAGTTGGTCCCAACCTTAGTCGAGAGTAGCAAACAATTTATTGTTTTTTGAGATCCCAACTTGACCCACTGAAATTGTAGAACGTAGAAAATAATTACAATGGCCATTTGGAATGACCAAATTGGCATCAATTGTGGTATCAAAGTCTATTTTTTTAATTAGAAGGAAAAATGGAAAATTGTCAAGGAGCAAGTTGAGGGAGACCTGTAGCGAATGTGGCTTTGTAAGATGAAGTAAGAAGACTTCGGGAGAGAATGGAAGCTATGGAGATTGAACAGAGGAGAGAAACTAATGCAAGATATGTTATGGATGTTGGAGAAGATTCTTCTAGTGATGAAGAAATGGAAGAATCAGAGGATGTAAATATGATGAACATGTTTGCTAAGATAGCTAATAAACTCAAGATTGAAATTCCGCCATATTTAAATGCTAATGAATTAATGAATTAGATAAACACTCTTGATAAATATTTTGATTAATATGAAGATGTTTAATCCAATAAGAAATTTAAATATGCAGTAACCAGATTGAAAGACCATGCCACACTCTAGTGGGATGAAGTACAAGTTGAGCGAAAGAGGAAAGGAAATATCAAATCAAATACTGGGTCAAAATGGTGGAAAAACTCAAAGGTAATTATTTACCCAAATAATATCAAATTAATCTTTTTATATAGACACGGAACCTTAGACCGAAGTCCATGTCAGTTAAAGAATATAATAGGAGTTTTATAAATTAAACATCAGAGTTGGTCAAGTAGAAGATGATGTTGAGAAAGTTCTTAGATATAATAATGGCTTGAGATTTGATATTCAAGATGAAATTGTCTTAATGTTTTTAAAGACCATTGAGGATGCATATCACGCTACCTTGAAGTAAAAAGAAAATATTTCTAGAAATAAAAGTCAAAAAAGTTGAGGAAGGAGTCTTGCAAGAGGTAAGGGACAACAAATTGAAAGAGGAAGAATCTAGTCTACAAGAATAGATGATGAATTTCCAACAGTAAATCACAAAGAGGAGGTGATTATAGAGGGATAAGATCATTCTCTAGAGGTAGAGTTCAAGGTAGAGACTATCATCCTGCATGTTTCAGATGTGGGAAACTCAAGCTATGTCATGGGAATGTCCTAAGAATTGACCAGCAGGTTAGACAGGTTCTCATGTTGTTGAACTAGTGGAAGAAAATTAGAATCTAGATGTCATTGAAGAGGTGCATGAAGCGAGAGAACCTTTATTAATGAAAATATTGTTGATCAAAGTTGAAAAGGAAGTAAAGGAACCATCTCAAAGATGAAGCCTATTTCAAACCATGTGTAAGTCAAAAGGTAAGTGTTGCAAACTTGTCATTGATACCAAAAGCACTAATAACTTGGTTTATGTTGAAATGGTAGAGAAATTAAATTTAAAAATAACCACACACCCTCATCCTTATAAAGAATCTTGACTACAAAAAGGACACCAAGTGTTGGTTAATGAGTAGTGTAAAGTAGATTTTCAGATTGGAAAATATAAGGATGAAGTTATTTTTGATATAATGTCGATGGACGTTTTCTATGTGTTATTGGGGAGGTCATGGTAATATTATAGGAAGGCCATTCATGACGGCAGGAAAAATACTTATACTTTTGAAAAGGATGGGAAAAATCATAAATCAAAGAAGAGGAAGGTCCTAGTGTGTTTCTTATGAGTGGAAAGGAGTTGTTATGGGAAGCAAAACCACAAGTAATTCTTACCAGCTTTAGTTGGGAAACCACAAGTAATTCTTACTAGCACAAATTTAAATGATCTATCAAAGTAAATTAGAAATATGTTGGATCAGTTTGTTGATATTATTGTGGATGAGATACCAGATAGTTTACCTCCTATTAGAAGTATCAACCATCATATTGATTTAATTCTGAGATCTACTTTACCAAATAAAGTTTTTTTATCGAATGACGCTACATGAAAATGAAGAAGTAAAGAGATAGGTTCAGGAATTATTAGAAAAAGGTATGATTAAAGAAAGCTTGAGTTCATGTGTTGCGTCAATGGTATTAAGTCCAAAAAAAGATGGAGGTTGGAGAATGTGTACTAACTCAGGGGAAAATAATAAAATTACCATCGAGTATCGATTTCTACTCCCATGAATTGATGATTTAATTGACTATTTAAGTGAAGCAAAATTCTTTTCAAAAATTGATTTAAAAAGTGGATATCATCAAATTCATATGAGAGAGGGAGATGAGTGGAAAACTGCATTTAAAAAAAATCATGTGTTGTATGAATGGCTTGTGATGCTCTTTGGGCTGACCAATGCACCCAGCACTTTCATGAGATTAATGAATGCAGTTTTAAAGGATTTCACTGGAAAATTTGTCATTGTCTATTTGCACACTATTTTAGTGTACAATAAAACTAGGGAAGAGCATCTACAATATTTATAGTCATTTTTGGGTACGCTGCAAAAATAAATATTGTTGATAAATTTAAAGAAGTGTAGTTTTATGAAGGGGGAGTTAGTTTATCTAGGTTTTGTAATTTTAAAGATGGACTGAAGATGGATCTAGATAAAGTGCAGGCAATTAGAAACTACCCAACTCCATAAAATATGTATGAGATAAGAAGTTTTCATGGACCTGCTAGTTTTTATTGAAAATTTATAATAATAAAAAATCAATAGCTTGTGTGCACCAATTATTGAAATCATTAGATGAATCAACCAACCATATAAGTGGACTACAACAACAGACAAAAAAATTAAATTACTGAGGCAAAGGATCATAGAACAACCAATTTTGGTGCTACCTGATTTTATAAAATCATTTCAAGTGGATATAGATACCAATGGTAGTGTTATTGAAGAAATTTTGAACCAAGGTGGATGCACAATCACTTATTTCAATGAAAATTTAAATGAATCCAAAAATAATACTCCTCATATGATAAGAAATTTTATGTTATTGTGCAAGATTTGCAGAAGTGGCGACATTGTTTAATGTCAAGGGAATTTATTTTATTCACTAACAAGTATGCATTGCAGTTTATAAACAACGAGCCAAAACTCCCAGAGGCATGATAAATGGGTGGAATTTTTACAAAATTTTACTTTTGTAACTAAGCACACCATTGGTTCTTTAAATAACGTGGCAAACAAATTAAGTAGAATCAAGTCAATTCTACAATAATTTTAGTTTCATGTTGCAGGATTTGATGAACTCAGGGAAATGTATGAGAAGTATGTTGATTTTGGGGAAGCATATATTGCAGCATGTAAAAATCCCATGAGCACGGATACAACACAATGGTCCAATTATATGATTCAAGATGATTTATTATTTAAATATAGTAGACTCAATATTCCAAGATACTCCATGAGAAATAATTTAATGCAGGAAGAACATAGTGGAGGTTTGGATGGACATTTCGAAGATGATAAAACTTTTTTGTGTTAAATTCATTTTATTATTGGAAAAACATGAGAGCTAATGTGAAGAGATTTGTCGAGAGATGCAGGATTTGTCAACAAGTGAAAGGAAGAAGTCAAAACATCGGGCTATATCAACCATTGTCCATTCCCAATATGCCTTGGGATTCAATCAGCATGGACTTTGTTCTTGGCTACCTTCAACTCAAGGAGGTAATGACATTATTTTTGTTATTGAGGACAATTTTCTAAAACTGGGACATTTTATTCCATGTACCAAAACCAATGATGCAACTAATGTGGAAAAAAAATCAAAGAAATATTAAGACTACATGGATTGCCTCGTAATATTGTATCAGATAAGGATACCAAAGTTGTGAGCCATTTTTAGAGGACATTATGGAGGAATCTTGGTAATAATTTAAATTTTAGTTCAACATATCACCCTGTTGATGCCTCGAAAATCGTTGCAACAACATCGGGGAAAACCACCCGGTCCGGACCTTAAAGGCAGCTCCTTTTCCGTTTGGTGTGGTGGCTCCGACTGGAAATAATGGGACCACTTTCCCAATAATTTGAAGATGGGATGGATAAGTGGTGGATTTCTAATATCTAATGATAATGGATGATGATTCAATCTACAAAGTAAAATTATAAACAACTAATCTATCCCGGGGAATTTCTGCTCTAGTGTAACTCTTGATGATCTGTATCCACAAACAGGCATATAGATGACTCTATTAGTAAATAAAGAGATTTATTCATATGATAATTACTTTGTTCAAGTAGTTGAACAAAGTAATGATTAAAATATTATTACACTATTCTTCATATATCATTGACATAAATATGATTGAAAGAATAACACTCCTTAAACATTCAATAGTGATAAGCATAAGGACTGCTGTTAAAACACACACACACACATATATATATATCCAATGATAGCAAGATTAAATAAATGCCGATTCACATTAAAGAATGAAGCAAGAGCATAGATAATAGTACCATATGTTATTTGGATCACTCTCGATATTAATCGCATTCAAATTCCTTCTTCTAACTTGGAAACACTTCCACAATAAATCAATAGTGCACAGATCATCAAAGCTTTCTTTGTTAAAATTCAGAATACTGGCCCAGTCTTCATAAAAATATATCAGAAGTACAATAGTGTAACTTACTGATTTGAGTTTATACAAAAATTGAGGACCCTTTCCAAATGCATGAAAGGGTCTATAAATACTATCTAAGCTAAATAATTATAAAATAAAAATGCTACTAGGTGGTATAACTAAATCATGAAAATCTCCTCAAAATAGGCCTGTTTGCAGTCAGCAGCATAATTCACTGTTTCAGATGATCTTCCTTTTGTTTGAGCTGGCAGTTAGCAAGCATTGGTTGCAATTTTGGAGGGTGGCTCAGACGAGAATGCAGCTGGGCTAAATATGTGGCATCGTGAATTTCGGGAATCATGTAACCGATTGCATCGGTTAAACATTTGAGCGTTGCCCTTTGACTCTATGGCTTAACTAGGAAAAACCAAAAGGTATCCCAAGTTAAACTTTGGATGCCTGTGATTAATCTCCAATTCTTCTCCAATTCTTGATTGCATGTTTGTTCCAATGCCTTGGCTGACGATAATTTACCTGGAGTGCACTGTGAAATCAAGTTAGACAGATGAAGAGTATTATTGATTAACTCAATTAAATTACTAGTTGATAATCTGCATCTTGAGGTTTCTCTTTCTACTTTCATCAATTATGATTGCCATTCTAGGAAAAGGATTTCTTTATGTGACTCTAGAATTTTAGGCAAATTTGCAGCTTGTCCTTCACTGTTTTCTTGCCAAGCAAGAAAGTTGGTTAAAGTCTCATCGGCCTGTTCCAAATCCTGCCTAGCTTCGACTGATTTGTCAATTATTGATGAAGTAATCTCACAGAGGGGCTCAGCCAAGGAAATATTATGACATAGCAATTTTAGTTGTGTAATCAATACTTTATTAATCTAGAGAGCTTTAGACCTGAAATCTGTTGGTTGAGGAAGACCTTTAAATTTTTCTACCTATTGTGATAGTTAAGCGATTTGTTCATCTTTTGTCTTACTCATTTGTTCATTCATTGTCTTTAGCTTGGTTAATGCTGTGGATAATTCTTTTTGTTTCTGCGCTGCACTCTGATCGATCCTCTGTTTCTCTTTGATGAATTGTTCATTTAATTGATTGTTCATCTGCTGCTGTTCTGCTACCTGATGTACTAACTGTTCTATTCTTTGTTGTTTCTCGGATACCCGTGACTGTAAGAAAACAATTGTTTGGTCCTTTTCCATGAGTAAATTTCTTACTTCCGATGCTTTATCCATAGTAGCTGCCGAGTAAGCTTCGACATACTGAGAAAGTTTTGTGAGGTCTTCGGAAGGATTAAATTCTTCTTTCCATACCACATTAGCCATCTCTGTTTGTACAGGTAAAAGGGAAGATTGATGAAGTCTTCTTCTTTTCCTTTGTCTTTTAACTACAACCCTATGTTTGGGACTGTAAAAGACATCTAATGGTGGTATGTCCTCTATTTTCAAAATAATTTGATCGGATGGATCCTTAGGAATTAATTCTACATCTTCGCTGGTGGGTAGGCCACTGGTTCCTTCAATTGGAACTGTAGTTATCGCTGTCTCTTGACTGAATGTTACTTTAGGTGTGTTGGAACCTTGTGAACCTTCAAGATTGCTTATAATGGAATCGAATTGTTGCCATTCTTGAAGGAGTTTGGGATCAATCTGAGTATCTATATTGATGTTTTCGCTACCCTTGTCCTATTCTTTTTTTTGTTCTTTCTCTTGCTCTTTCTCCTGCTCTGGTTATTTTCCTTTTTTGGGAATCTTCTCTATAGTAGGGAGTTTATCAATAATGTGCTGTTTAGGCTCGCTTGAGTGGGTTGTTGGGGTAGTAGCTAATAAGTCTAGAGGTAGAGTTTGCAACCTATGTTTTTTGAGCCTATTAAATTCTACCAGCCCTTCATCTTTATATCTCATTTTGGCCAATGTTTTTACCTGGAATAATGATTACGCTGAAGAAAATAGGTCATCAAGTTCATCTTTTTCATGTTCAAACTTTGTACGTTTGGCTTGTTCAAGAATAGTATAGGAAAATTTCCTTGGATCGAATTGCTTGTTAGGAATGGTTGCAAGATTGGGCATGTTTATTTTTTCTGTCTTCTTTTCCGCATGCTTGTAATCATGTAGAGTGTAAACACCACACCTCAAAGGAAATGTAGGCGAAGCTTGCTTTTTAGAATTCCTAAGAGTTTTGGATGTGCTTGTTGTTGTTATTTGGTAAGCCAATTCTCGAGCTAACATCTTATCAGGTACATACAGAGGAAGGACATGGGGTCTTGCAAGACTACCAAAAACCCTTATATATGTGAACTTGTCTTCCCTGAACCAATTCCCTACAACAGTCAAGTCAATCTCTGCTTTCTCGGAAATCTTTGGGGTAGGCTTATCAAAAATGGCATAATAGATAGGTAACATGAAACCGTTACAGATTTGGTACAAGTGGTCTTTATAGTGCGCCTTCCATAACATTTGATAATAAATGTGGATTGGCTTAGGGTCTTGTGATGTCCATCTCCACTCGAGTACGAGATATTCAGAATTAAAGCAAAGAGTATCCATAATATAAGCACTATAATAGAAAGGGAGAATAGTCCTGGTGGTTATGCGTGTATTCGATCTAAATTCAAGAATTGTAGTGGCTAATTTATCAGACAATATGTTTGCCCAATCCATCATTTCACTATTAACCACCGCTTCCATTAAAGGAACCATTTCAATAGTGAACTTTGCAGAATCATGCAACCCCCAAATTCTACACATCATTGCCCTGGTATAACAGTTAGGAGAACACAACGAATCTACAGAGTACTTACCTGATGATTCATGTTTGTGCCTTGCGTGATTCTGTCTCCATTGCCTAATTGGGGCCGATTTAGTCTCGTTCTCCTCTGTGAACTTTTCAAGAAAAGCTTTGTTGTATTTCTTTTTGGGTTCGGGCAAGTGATACATCTTCCTTAAGTTATCAGGCTTAAATGAGCCAAAAATCCTTCCATCAACTGTGCAAAATGTTCTGTTTAAAACCAGAATTTCTTCTACAACCCATCTCACTACATCAGTGTATGGAAGAATTTTCTCATGTGTTGCTATCCTGTGTAAATATGAATCAGCTAAATCTTTAAGGGAAGCTTCCAATTTTCTAGTTGAATCTACAGTAGCTTCTCTCGATACTTTCTCAGGCTCTTCTACTTCAATTAGATTATAGATCCTTTGTTAACTTGTATTTCCAAGGCCGAGACATGTAGTGTCTGAGATTAAACCGTTTTTACTTGGTCCTGGATCATTCGTTGATTGCATCAATGATTGCAT
>APFE031011512.1:0-33705 GCA_000404065.3 Pinus taeda | reverse complement strand
GAGGTTTAAGACTTGCTTAGGAAGTTGGTATAGGTGATGATAGGCCTACACTGACTGCAAATAATCAAGGTGACGATATTTTTGTGTAACACTACCAGAAGCCACCACCCTCATCATCATGATCATGATCACCACTCTCATCATGATGACCATGATCACCACCCTCATTTGACATATATTCTGTTGCATGCCTTGCATCCCTCATCACTTGCAGTACCCTACTAGCTCCCATGATATGAAACATAAAATACGTCATCTCACACATTTAGTCCATGTAGATATCCACGAACCTAGGATTTGTGCTAATATCTCGAGCCCTTGTAAGGCGGACTCCCTCCTCAAACAAAACTCTGGCCAATTTGTCGCAATATTCCATCCGAAATTGCATACTAGCCCTATGACCCCTTGAGGATGTGCCTCCCCCATCTCCTCATCTCTTCCATCCTGTGGGGGAGGAGGTATGTCCGCATTGAATGTTTCGATGTCTACAAAATATATAGTACACAACAATAATGAGAAAACTTCATTAAATTTTTTAATAAAACAAGTTAAAGAATGTGTTGGAATAAATTTTATTCTAATTAATTAAAACAATAAAATGAAACTAGATTATTTTAAACAAAACACTAATATTACCTCTATCATCTGGAGCTCAGCCAGTGTGAAGAGGATGTTGGGACACTATCTCCAATCAATCCTCGCAATCAGAAACACCAACTCGATCAACACATGGTCATCCTCACTGGCTAGTAGCACCAGTGCCTCAACGGAAATCCTGGTTGGATTCTCAGACAAACCCCTCTTCGGCATCATCTATCCCCACATTCACATCCATACCTTAATCATCAAACTAGGAGGCCGACGGTAAAATTTTGGCCTCGTCTCTGGAAACCTATCAAAAAATAAACAAAATAGCTTTGAAGTGAAAGGGAATGTCTCGCTCCTATGTCTCAACGTACTGTTGGCATTATGATTCTAGTTTGGCGCTATAGCACAGGTGTTGTACTTGATGGCAACTCACTCAAGTGGCAGATCTCTGTTCAGGCTCTCAAATCATAGAAAATGAGATACCTGGAGGTGAGCCTAAGCAAAGGTGCGGACCCGCAGGTACCCCGACCAAGAAGTGCAGACATACCCGCAGGTTCTCTGTTCAGAAGGTGCGGACCCCAGTTCACTCTCTCCAATGCAGAGAAGCGCGCGCACGTGGGAATCTTTATGAATGGTCCATGGTATTTAGCTCGAAATGTTTGATCCTATGGTTTTGATCTGTGGTTTTGCATCTAAAAGTATTGATCCAAGGTATTGGGTTCCTAGTATTGAATATCTATGGTTTTGGACCATGGTTTGAGTAAAGGCTTGTCTATAAAAAGGAAAGGAGATCTCTTGGCTAGACACTTATGGAAATTGAATATCTTAAGATCTGAAATTTTGGGTAATCGGTTCTAAAGGATAGATCTAAATCAAGGTGAAATTGAAGACAAATCTATTGATAGGTTGTGATCTCTTGGGCACATGATCGGATCTGTGGATCTGACTGTTTGTGGCGCATTGGAGGACTGTTAATTTGGCCCTAATCAGAGGTTCACAGGCGATCCACGGCGTGAGTGTGGGGGTTCGTAGTGCAGGAGAAGGCGCAGGTGCAGGGATCTGTAGCGCAGCATAAGGCGCAGATGCGAGGAACGCAGCTCAGAAGAAGGCACAATGCGGAGGTATGCAAGGGAACAGAAGAACCAGTTGCGAAGGTACGATGTCAGGCAGACAGTGCAGGTGCGGATCTGAGCAGTGGTATGCAGGGAAGCAGAAGGAGTAGGTGCGGAGATACGCAATGCAGAAGACCGACCAGATGCGGATCCACGCAGTTTAGACACAGAAGAGCTGCAGATATTTGTAGGCCTCTATTGGTGAAGTTGCGGACCTATCTTGAAACATTTTTTGACTGTCTTTTATCTATTGCTGAAGAGTTTTGGGTTTAGAATACTGGTATTACTGACCTGGTTATTGCATTCTGAGAAGTTATTGGTCGATTCATTGGTTGATTGGGTGATTCACATGTACTTGATGATTAATTGATGTTCAAGGATCCGGTTTGAAAATTTATGAAACATGGTCCTTAAAGAAGTAAAAGAGCCAAGGGGGTTTTAACTCCTTTCTAGGCGAGACTGGAAAACGAGAGAGGGTTGTAGCTCTCTACAGGTTGCAGCCTGCGTACTGGTAAAGGAATACACCAGTACAAAATCATTGTAAAAGAAGTTTCTTATTAAAAGAAGATAGAGACATATTGCAGCAGGTGGTTTTCACCCACATTGGGTTTCCACCTTATATCTGGTGTTCTTTGGTGTGACTATCTGTTTTTTTTTGTACTTGTTCATTATTATATGGTACTAACATACAAGTTAATCATCAATATCTGAAGAATAATTTAAATGGTATATTGAAAAGAATTTGATAATACTGATTCACCCCCCCTCTCATTATTATTTCCAACAATTGGTATCAGAGCAGGGTCTTCAGAAAAAGCTTGATCGCTTGAAGGAAGATCTTTCATCATGAGAAACTACGAGAGGGAAGCATCAATCAGGCCTCCGATTTTTGATGGAACAAACTTCGTATATTGGAAGGTAAGAGTTACTGCCTATATTCAATCTCTTGGTACAGAAGTCTGGGATATCATAGACACAGGGTATGCTTTTCCATTAGCAACTCCTACAGATCCGGCTGAGAAGAAGAAATATGAAACAAATGCAAAGGCGGTCAATACTCTTCTAGGATGTCTATCTCAATCAGAATTCGTGAAGGTTATGCAGTTTAAATCCGCAAAGGAAATATGGGACAAGATTGTTCTGAGCTATGAAGGAGATGACCAGGTAAAACGAGCAAAACTTCAAACCCTCATAATTAAGTATGAAAATCTCAAAATGTACAATGATGAAAGTGTGGCTAACTATTTTCTTCGTGTAGATGAGATTGTTAATTGTATGAAAAATTAGGGTGAAGAAATAAAAGAGGCTGTTGTGGTTGAAAAAGTTCTAAGATCTTTGTCCCTTAGGTTTGAATCTAAAGTTTTTGCAATAGAAGAAAAAGAGAATCTACAAAACCTTAAAATGTCACAGCTGCACGGAATTCTAACTGCTTATGAAATGAGGAAAGGAGGTCCATCAGATAGGAGAGAAGCTGCCTTCAAGGCTTCAGGCAAAGGAGAGTACTATGAGTCAGGACACGTGTCAGAAGAAGAAGAAGAATCAAATTTTTTCAGAAATATTCAACGGGGTACTGGAAGATTCAGAGGTAAGTTACCTTTCAAATGTTTTGCTTGTGGAAGAGTATGTCACTATGCTGCCAAATGTCCTCATAAGGATAAGATTGACAAGGGGAAAGAACCTCTTAGATGGAACAAGAAACAGAATGCAAATAAGAAAAGCTATTACACTCATGAAGATAGTGATGGACTTTCAAATAGTGATGAAGATGAACAAGGCAATAATTACAAACTTTTAATGGCTTTTGAAGATGATGATTACATGGATGCTATAGATGAAGAACATTTTTATGAAGAAATTCCTAAACTCAAAGTCTGTTTAGAAGAGAAAAATATGATTATTGATTCTCTGCAATGTCAACTGGCTAAAAGGGAAAAACATCATGAAAAACTGGAATGTGAAATTGTTGGTCTTAGAAAAGAGATTGAGAAAACAAAAGCTCTTAATCTTAAATTTGTTAAAGGATCTGGAACTCTGGATGAGATTATCAATGTGCAGCGTTCTCCACTAATCAAGATAGGTTTGGGATATAATGGAGAAGCATCACAAGAATCCACTTCCAAAAGTTATCTTGATGCAGCAAGGAGGAGCGAGCAAAGGCGTAATAGAAATTATCAGGTAAATCGGGGACAGCTTACCTCAAGAATGAACAAAGACTATCAAGAAAATTGAGGGCAATCTACTTTAAGGATAAACAGGAGCCAGCCACAGGTAAAATCTTCTCATTTTGCCTCAAGAATGGATGACAATAGAAACTACAATCATTTGGCGGGTAGAATTGATAATCGCAAGAGTTTCTTCAATGGCCAATGTTTCTCTTGCCATAACTTTGGCCACAAAGCAGCTCAATGTGTTGCCTATAAGACAATCATGACTAGAGAAGCTCAAAAACAAAGAAGTATGACTGGAATCACAAAAAGGACCTATAACAACTTTTCTGTCCTTGAAAATGAAATTGAATCTTCTATTTGTAATAACTTCGGTCATGAAGATTCTGAATGCGGGAGCAAGTTTCGGAAGACAAAGGAACAAGCCTCAAGCACCATAACATGGAGAATAAAGGAACCACAACCAGAAAGATGTGGGATAGCTTTTTATGCAGAAGGACAGGAAAATCTATGGTACATCGACAGTGGATGTTCAAAGCATATGACAAGTGATAAAGAAAAACTTGAAGCATATACTGCTTTAGAAAAGGGAAAGAAAGTTTCTTTTGGAAATGATACCCCTGCAGCCATAAAAGGAAAAGGCACTGCTCAGTTGAAAGAAAAGGTCAAAGCTGGAAATGTCTTGTATGTTGATGGCTTGAAGCATAATCTACTAAGTGTCAGTCAGATGTGCGATCAAGGAACTGAGGTAATATTTCAGTCAAATGGATGTAGTGTTCGTGATCTTGATACAGGAAAAACAGTGATCAAAGACAGAAGAACTCCAAATAACCTATACATATTTGAAGAAGGACAACAACAATGCTATTTGAGCAAGGATGATGAACACTGGTTATGGCACCGGAGGTTGGGGCATCTAAGCTTTTCACAAATAAGGAAAGCATGCAAATACCAAGCAGTTAGTGGTCTTCCAGATAGCAAAATTCCAGACAACACCATATGCAAATCATGTCAGTTTGGTAAGCAAACTAGAACTAACTTCCTTGAGAAGGAAGGATCAGCCAATAGGCCTCTTGAACTAGTCCATACACATGTATGTGGCCCTTTTAGGAAAAGGTCACCTCGAGGAGAAGAATACTTTATATTATTCATTGACGACTTCTCCAGGATGGTTTGGTTGGGACTTATGAAACACAAGGACGAAGCATTCGAAAAATTCAAATCTTTCAAAGCCTTGGCTAAAAATGAATCAGATCACAAAATTAAGTGCCTCAGGTCTGACAGAGGTGAGGAGTTTACCTCAAATGAATTTTTTGATTTCTGTGAAGAACATGGAATAAGAAGGGAATTCTCTACAGCTAGGACTCCTCAGAAAAATGGAGTGGTGGAAAGGATGAACAGAACTGTTCAACAAATGGCTCGTGCTATGCTTGATGAGTTTGGAACTCCCGCAACCTTCCCGGGTGAAGTTGCATTTGTTGCGGTTGTTATTCTCAACAAAAAAAATGTCCGAGTGAACAACACGCAAACTCCTCATGAACTCTACCCCAGGTTCCACACTCAACCCGAACTTATTAACTCATTCTTTGGAGACATGGCGAGTGTCGTCTCTGCCCCGAACAGGAAAATATCCACATGCTCAACAATGAAGATCTGAACAAGGTCCACTTACTTGAGTCTCGTATGGTGAGACTCCTTCGGTAAAGCATTTCAAAATTTTTGAAAGAAAATGCTATATTAAGAATAATGATGAATAACTTGGCAAACTTGAACCTAAAGCAGATGAAGGCATTCTCCTTGGTTATTCTCCCCTAGAAAAGCATATAAGTGTTACAATAAAAGACTTGGAAGAATTGTTGATAGCATTGATGTAGTGGTTGATGAAAAAGGATACATTCCTAGACAAGTAAATTATGAAAGTATCAAAGAGGATGAAGACTACCCTCAAAATCAGACTAATGATGAAGAAGAAACCCATGAGGAGCCAGAGGAACAGATAAGGATAGAAGAAAAGACTCCTTCCAAGTATGTTCAAAAGAATAATCCAGAATCACAAATTTTGGGGCAAAAGGAGGCAGGCATACAAACAAGAAGAAAAATCACTGAAGCTTCAAGCTATTTAGCATTACTCTCCTCCACTGAACCAAAAAATGTAAGAGAGGCATGCAAAGATGAATGCTGGGTCAAGGCAATGGATGAAGAACTTGAGCAGATCGAAAAGAACAACACCTGGGAATTGGTTCCTAGACCAAAAGATAAGAATGTCATAGGAACAAAATGGATCTTCAAGAATAAGTTGAATGAAAATGGGGAAGTTATTAGAAACAAGGCCCGACTTGTTTGTAAAGGGTATGCTCAACAAGAAGGAATAGAATTTGAAGAAACTTTTGCTCTCGTTGCTAGACTTGAGGCCATCCGAATGTTCCTCGCTCACTCAAGCTTTCAGCAGTTCAAAGTATTTCAAATGGACATGAAATCCACCTTTTTGAATGGAGACTTAGAAGAAGAAGTGTACATTGAGAAACCAGATGGTTTCATTCTTAGGAATGACCCAAATCTTTTTTGCAGACTAAAAAAGGCTCTCTGTGGTCTTAAACAGGCTCCAAGGGCTCGGTACTATCGTTTGGACAAATATCTTCATCAACAAGGATTCTCAAAAGGATCAGCAGATAGCAATCTTTATATAAAAATTGAAAATGACAAATTGCTAATACTTGTTGTGTATGTAGATGATATTATCTTTGGTAGCAATGAAGCAGCTATGAGTCAAAGCTTTGCCTTGGTGATGCAAAAAGAATTCAAAATGTCTTTGCTTGGAGAACTGACATACTTTCTTGGATTGAAAATGCAACAAAATGATGGTGGTATCTTCTTATCTCAAACCAAGTACCTCAAGCAGATTCTGAAGAAGTATGGCATGGAAGATTCAAAACCAGTATGTACCCCTATGGTTACAAGATGCAGTCTCAGTGCAAATGATGAATCAGTAGCAGTGCATCAACCAACCTATAGATCCATGATTGGAAGTCTACTTTATTTGACAGGTACCCGACCATACATCATGCATGTAGTGGGAACAGTTGGAAGATTTCAAGAAAATCCTAAGGAAACCCATCTTCAGGTAGTAAAGAGAATTTTCAAGTATCTTCAAGGAACTCAAAACTATGGCTTATGGTATCCAAGAGATACAAATCTCACTCTTCATACTTATACATATGCAGATTGGGCTGGAAGCGTGGATGATAGGAAGAGCACAAGTGGTGGTGCATTCTTTATGAGTTCCAGATTAGTATCTTGGTTCAGCAAGAAACACAGTTCGATTGGTTTATCTATAGCTGAAGCGGAATATGTGGCTACTGCATCTTGCTGCACTCAACTTCTTTGGATGATGCAGACCTTGCAGGATTTTCAAATCACTTATACACCACCTATCTCCATATTATGTGATAATACAAGTGCAATCAACATTCAAAGAACCCAGTCATGCATTCGAAGACCAAACACATACTGATCAAGTATCACTTTCTCAGGGAACAAGTGCTTGAACATAAGATCAAGTTGGAGTATGTTCCTTGTAAGGAACAAGTTGTTGATATACTCACCAAACCATTCCCCAGGGAGACCTTTGAATACCTCAGGCAAAAGCTGGGGGTAGTTGATGCATCATCTTGTTGTTGAATCTCATCTGTTTCAGAGATTGTTGGTTGTACGCAAGTTTCATATGGGGTATACGCGTACATTTGCTGGGTTATGGATTGGTCGAAGATCAAATGGCACAGGTTTAGGGGGAGCATATATAATTCATGATCATTTAAGGTGTATGGTGGATTATGGTTCTTCTTGAAGAAATTTTTCTTTTGCAGATCTTGTTTATAGTCAGGGGGAGCATGATCAGCAGAGCAAAGACTTAAGCATGTTCTCAGGGGGAGCATAACCCTTTGCCCTTGATGCCAATGGGGGAGAATGGCGTTGAGGATCTTGCGGTTGCCATCAAGTCCAAAGGGGGAGATTGTTGGCATTATGATTCTTGTTTGGTGCTATGGCACAGGTGTTGTACTTGATGTCAACTCACTCAAGTGGCAGATCTTTGTTCAGGCTCTCAAATCATAGAAAATGAGATACCTGCAGGTGAGCCTAAGCAAAGGTGAGGACCCACAGGTACCCTGACCAAGAAGTGCGGACATACCCACAGGTTCTCCGTTCAGAAGGTGTGGACCCCAGTTCACTCTCTCCAATGCAGAGAAGCGCGCGCACGTGGGAATATTTATGAATGGTCCGTGGTATTTACCCCGACATGTTTGATCCTATGGTTTTGGTCCGTGGTTTTGCATCTAAAAGTATTGATCCAAGGTATTGGGTTCCTAGTCTTGAATATCTATGGTTTTGGACCATGGTTTGAGTAAAGGCTTGCCTATAAAAAGGAAAGGAGATCTCTTGGCTAGACACTTATGGAAATTGAATATCTTAAGATTTGAAATTTTGGGTAATCGGTTCTAAAGGCTAGATCTAAATCAAGGTGAAATTGAAGGAAAATCTATTGATAGGTTGTGATCTCTTGGGCGCATGATCAGATATGTGGATCTGACTGTTTGTGGCGCATTGGAGGACTATTAATTTGGCCCTAATTAGAGGTTCGCAGGCGATCCACGGCGTGAGTGTGGGGGTTCGCAGTGCAGGAGAAGGCGCAGGTGCGGGGATCTGCAATGCAGGAGAAGGCGCAGGTGCGAGGAACGCAACTCAGAAGAAGGTACTAATTGCGAAGATACGCTATCAGGAAAACAATGCAGGTGCGGATCTGAGCAGTGGT
Source organism: Pinus taeda (assembly GCA_000404065.3). NCBI lineage: Eukaryota > Viridiplantae > Streptophyta > Pinopsida > Pinales > Pinaceae > Pinus > Pinus taeda. The sequence continues at coordinate 25,033 of APFE031011512.1, read as the reverse complement.
ACGGAGGGAAGCAGAAGGAGTAGGTGCAGAGATACGCAGCGCAGAAGACTGACCAGATGCGGATCCATGCAGTTTAGACACAGAAGAGCTGTGGATATTCATAGGCCTCTATTGGTGAAGTTGCGGACCTATCTTGAAACATTTGTTGACTGTCTTTTATCCATTGCTAAAGAGTTCTGGGTTTAGAATACTGGTATTGCTGACTTGGTTATTGCATTCTGAGAAGTTATTGGTCGATTCATTGGTTGATTGAAAAAGTTGATTGGGTGATTCACATGTACTTGATGATTAATTGATGTTCGTGGATCCAGTTTGAAAATTTATGAAACATGGTCCTCAAAGAAGTAAAAGAAACAAGGGGGTTTTAACTCCCTTCCAGGAGAGACCGGAAAACGAGAGAGGGTTGTAGCTCTCTGTAGGTTGCAGCCTGCGTACTGGTAAAGGACTACACCAGTACAAAATCATTGTAAAAGAAGTTTCTTATTAAAAGGAGATAGAGACATATTGAAGGAGGTGGTTTTCACCCACATTGGGTTTCCACCTTATATCTGGTGTTCTTTGGTGTGACTATCTGTTTTTTTTTGTACTTGTTCATTATTATATGGTACTGACATACAAGTTAATCATCAATATCTGAAGAATAATTTAAATGGTATATTGGAAAGAATTTGATAATACTGATTCACCCCCCCTCTCAGTGTTATTTCCAACACGTACGACATCTATATAAAGCCATACAAAATTGTCTAAAAAAAAATGTAGACCATTTGATACAACATGGCACTTGAAACAAAGAATCAACATAATACAAAAGAGGGAAAATAATGCGCTTCCCATCACTACCAGAGTGTGTAATGTCAGTGACAAATATTGAGAGGCACCTAACCTCCTATTAAACAAAAGAAGAAATGTGTAGTTGTCCACCATGCACTTGAAAATCTGCTAGATGTATTGTGTGAGGCACGACATATCTCTAAGTGTAGGTAAGCCAAGTCTGAACTAAAACCCCATGGGGGACATCATGGAATTGGGGAGGATCCTCCCCTCTCCTAAATAGGCTAGTGATAAATCATATGTCCTCCTCAGAGGGCCTATACCACCCCCTAGGACCAACATGGAAACCTTGCTCCTGGGCACTGCAACGACGGATTAGATGCACCAATAAGAGAGAGTGTGCCTTCAGGGATGTAGCCTCCTTATAGTACTTGAGGATGTCTACATTCCTTAAGAGTGCTCGAGTCACTGCAGTAATAGGGTGAGGGTATAAATCCCTCTCCCTCTCTTTGGCCTCCCATGGTTAGACCATATTGTATGGGTTTGCCATTTTCTCTTGCTCCTGCTACTGACATCTCTGCTACATGATTGACATATAAAATACATCAGCCTCATACATAAATACATTTTTTTTTATTAAATGAAAAATGTATTTATAAATAGAGAAACACAACTTTCATTTAAAAAGAAAAAACATTAGTGAAGCCAAAACACAGTGATGCACCAGCTCTAGTGCATTGTAAAACACAACCACACAAACATTGGTGTGCACATATGTATGACACATCTCTCTTAGTTCAAAAATTTAAATTTTCATCATGGTGTGTCACACTTATGCACTAGTGTGAACATATAACCTTTTCGCACTAGTACAAAATGTTCAGGCTATCAATCACATCGATCTATAGCTATATTTTTAAATATTAGTTTTGAAATTCATTTGGTAAATACAAATGCACTAGGCATAACACATTGATGTATAATTTTTAGCTTTCCCAGTGTTTAAATTTATGAAACACACCACAAAAATAATGTCGCATTACATTCACGCATCAAATTGCGGTGCACCCTTTAAATTTATAGGGTGCCTCACTATCAGTGTGAGCGGAACATATTGAATGCACAGTGCAAGAAATTTTTTTTTTCTTTCAAAAATGATGGAAATTTTAAGCTAATTTGCAATTCTAATTCGCTAAAAAATTAAGTTAGAGAGAAAAATAGTCATTATTTGGACATTTTGTCGTTGGGGAGGCATTGTTGGGATGCAATGGATAATTTGTTTTTTTATCATGGTTTGAAAAAAATGGAAAGTTTGGCAGTGAGCACAGTATGGAAGGATGGTGTGTAAGAGAAGCACCGACATTAGGGTGCTTGGATGAGGTAAGAGGGGCATTAATGCATTAGAGCTCTTGAAAATTATAGATGGTAAAAATGAAATTTACACCTGGGAGGGTTATTTTTTTTTTAATTTAACCCTCCTCCAGTGCATTACTATAACCAAACCAGTGTGGAAGATATCCATGAGCACCACATTTTTCTTAAAATTAAAAAATCTATAATATTGCTTTTGTTAAGATGCCCTGGGGCATTCTAATACAAGTACCACACCAGTTCTTTTCTTGGCTATAGAACCACTCCTAAAAAAGAAAAAATGCCTAGTGGTGCTCTTTAGAAGATGCCTCGAGGCATTTTAGTACATGTAGCACACCAGTGCATCATTGGAAATAACACCACGCTTTTATTTTTAAATTTAAAAACTACAATGGTGCTCCTTCTTTCTATGCACTAGGGAATTTTACTGCATAAAGGGCACTGATGCTGTGGGTGTATATAGCACCGACAATTTTTAAAAGTAACATTTTTTTGGTGCTATTGATTATTCAAGCACCGGTGTGTTTGTGTTATTTTATAAAAATATTTTTTTCACGGTGCACCATGTTTTATGCGGCACTGATGCTTGTATGGATAGTAAAGAACCAATGCATTTGTAGATTGTAGATACACTATCCAAAACAAATTCGCTAAAACATCCATCCATGCACCTCTGTTTGTGATCTTGCTACAAACATATTTTTGGGCTATTTTTATAGGGGATTCCACAGAAACCTCCACTAGAAGGTCTTTTCCTTGTAGTGATGATAGTGGAAATTACAAAAAACTACCCATTAACCTATCTCTAAGGTGATAAATCATCTAGGGGGGATAAAAAATATGCTAAAATATCAAAGTGCTCAAAATCACTCGAAAACCATGCCAAATCATAAATCTCATTTTTCTAATTCCAGTGATGATTGAATTGCCTCAATATGGCACTGTATGTGAAAGTTATCGCATTCTAAAGTTTTTGGCAAATAACTAAAGAAATTAACTTATAAGGCTTAACAGGCTGTTAACTAGGTAGGGTGTACAATGATGTGGCATTGATGTTAGCAAGTGACTGTGCAAGTATGGCAAACATATGGGAAAATCATGTGCTGACATGTGGCATGACCGTACTAGGACAAATGTTGGATTTTTAATAGTTGTTGAGATTTTGGCTGGACCAATCAAGAGGTGCCAAGTGGCCCAATGGGAGAGCACCATGTGGCCCTAGGATTATATGAAAAATTTTGTTTGGGTTTCAACCAACTCAGTAGGGTTTGACCTCGTGACCTCTAACAGAGAAATGCTACGCCTTACCTCCAGCCCACATGTTGGTTCTTAACCGTTATAATGGGTGAATTATATTTATTATTAATATTTTTTTATGTTTGGTAGAGGGGGAGGGGCACATGGCCCCAACCCCAGGTTGTGTGGCACACGACATGCCCTTGGCATAAGCAGAGGGGACGAGCAGTTCGCCTTGGCCCCAGGCCTTATTCAAAACTTCAGAACCATCGGCGAAGGGATTAGAGTAGGGAGGCTTGTAGTATACCTAGGGGGGATAATATGGGGTACAAAGGGAGGTACCCAATGGAATAATAATGGGATGGGAAATAGTAATAAAAAAGGTGGTTAACCTGTATCATGTAAGGGACCACAAGTAGTTAGCAATAATGCAATAAGCCCATTGTATTAGATAGATGGTATTGAGGGAACCATGGTAATGACCTATGGTATTGTATGTATGAGGCCTATATAGAGGCTAGAGACTCCCCATTGAGAGAGGTCAAGGATTATTGTATGAACAAGCATATGGCTTGTGGAGTGTTCTCCTTCCTTAATGAGTGAATGTATGGTGTTGCCCTACCTTAAGGGTTTAATCAATAAAGAAGCATTTTTGTCTATTTCTATCTTATTATTTCTTGGATTTATTTGCATTGTCTCATATTTTCATATCAGATATATAAAAAGTGGTATTAGAGCAATTTCATGGGAAAAGTGGAGAATATATATATATATATATATATATATATATATATATATATATATATATATATATATATATATATATATATATATATATATATATATATATATATATATATATATATATATTTGCAGGAATCTTTTGGGCGGTGAGTTTGCAGATCAGATCTGTATGTTCTAGTGAAAAAATGCAAAATATAATTGTAGATCTGGATTCTTTGTGAAAAAATACCCAAGTTCAAAGAAACAATCGGCCGAATCAGAGTCTGGATGAGGGAGATATTGATGACTTAAAAATCACTTGGGTTGCAGACATTTTTTCAGGTTGACTGGTTTGCAGCACAGATATATAAGTTCTAGTGCACAATATGAAGAATCTAATTGTAGATCTACATTTATTGTGAAAAAATACCCAAGTTCAAGAAAAATATCAGTCGAATCGGAGTCTGGATGAGGGAGATATCGCTGATTTAAAATTAGCTCTTTTTTCAGATATTTTTTGTGATGACGAGATAGTTGCAGCATGGATCTAAAATTTTAGTGCCTAGATCTATATGCTTACCACATGGGAAGATGCAGAATGGTTGTTCCATTTCCCAAAATAGGTGATAATAGGGATTCTGAGCAATATTGATGGAATTATGGCCATTTCAAATTTTCGCCAAATTTTTTTGTGATGGCGAGCCTAGATCAGAATTTGAGGGACTTGTATAAATTTGATGGCTCTCATACAACCACATGGCTAGCACAAATGGAGAAATATTTCACATTGAATCACATCATAGATGATGTGACTTAGCTGAGTGTGGGAATCATGTACTTGGACCACGAAAGATGGCAATGGTGGCAGTGTCATCAAAAATTCCATCCAAGGACAACTACTTGGCAGATGTTTGCAAAATATATTTGTGACCACTTTGACCGTAAATCTAATTTTGTGGGTCCTCTTACTAAGCTCACATAGACAGGCACACAACCTAGAAAAGATTTTATTTTTACAGGAAAGAAGGAAACCAAGAAACCTAAAGGGATATTTTCTGCTGGTATCTCCTTATTGCAGGTTCATGGATTGATTTAGAAGGAGAAGATCATTGTGTCTATAAATACTAGTTGCAAGGAAAATATCATAAATGTTAATTTGGCAAAAAAATTGCAAGTGCGAGCAAAACACATTGAAAATACACAGGTTAATGATGAGGATGTGCAAGTTTATAAATATTTGAAGCTTTCGATGGATAAGTATGTGTTGCATTGTGATTTTTACACTTCAGATATGGATAACATGGATGTTGTTTTAGGATATCCTTGGATGGAATTTGCGAGTACTATTAATATTAATGTGCAGAAGAAATTCCTGAAGCTCTGGTATAAAAAGAAGAAAATTACATTGCAGGATATTTCCATTAAGACCCAAGCAGAGACTATGAAGGTAGAAGCACAAAGATCTAATGACACTTACACATCAGATGATGAGCCTTTGATGATCGACAACCAAACACAAATAGAGGTTGAAGCAGAAAAGGTTACAGGTACTGATACATCAGATGAGGACTCAGTGGTTAAAGTAATATTGGAAGATAAGAAACAATAGCAAGCACCACAACATGTACCAGATACCACTCAGGCTCCATTGTTGGTTAAAACTTCAGCATATCACCACCCACATCACCCCGCAAGAAAACAACCAACAAGATGGCAATGAATTAGCCACAGGGACAACAACCCCCACATGATATATAGACAAGAGCGTCGATCCACCTACTACACGTCAACACAGAAGAGCCACCAAAGTCAACTTGTATCTCAAGTGAGTGAGGCATCAGCTGGATCGAGGGTTCACCTTTCTCTTGGATGGCTAGCTGCACGTGCATGGTACTAGTGGACTACTCTTTTGAGTAGATCTTATTATTTGTGTTCTTGTTATGTTTCGAGGATGAAACATGTTAAGGGGGGGTGGGATGTAGTATACCTGGGGGGATAATATGGAGTACAAAGGGAGGTACCCAATGGAATAATAATGGGATGGGAAATAGTAATAAATAAGGTGGTTAACCCGTATCATGTAAGGGACCACAAGTAGTTAGCAATAATGTAATAATCCCATGGTATTAGATAGATGGTATTGAGGGAACCATGGTAATGACCCATGGTATTGTATGTATGAGGCCTATATAGAGGCTAGAGACTCCCCATTGGGAGAGGTCAAGGATTATTGTATAAAAAGCATATGGCTTGTGGAGTGTTCTCTTTCCTTAAGGAGTGAATGTATGGTGTTGCCCTACCTTAAGGGTTTGATCAATAAAGAAGCATTTCTGTCTATTTTCTATCTTATTATTTCTTGGGTTTATTTGCATTATCTCATATTTTCATATTAGATATATAACAAGGCTAGTGCATGATCCAGCTCGCGACCACATGGCATACAATGTGACCAAAGGTGGAGTGTTAATGGGTGCATGGAATTTGGCCTATGCACTTGGCCACATGTCTGCCATATGAATGAAGAAAAGGGCAGGAAGCTGGGTTATGGATTCCCAACTAACTATTCGACAAATTGCTTGATTTTCGGTCGAATTTCTCCTGCACCTATGCAAAATTGTCGCCTAGTGGAATTTGCAAGACAAACAATAGAGAAAGGAACAAGGATGCCTATCTTGGCCATTTTTCAGCCTTTTTGAGCCCAAAAAGAGGCTACACAGGGGTTTTAGAGCCTTTTGGACACATTTGTAGCATCATTTTCTTCATTAGAGAAGCCAGTTTTTTCAGTCTATTCTTAGTATTATCGTGAAGGTAAAATTCTAAGTGCAGACATAAACAATTCCTCTAGCCCGAGAGATGGTCTAGCCACGGATAAGACATTTTATGGAATATTTCCTTAATTTAGAACCAATTAAGAGGTCCTACCTCTTAGTACGTTATCCGTTTGATGACGACCTTGCTTCCTTGCTTCAACTATCTTCCATTCCTTCTTGCAAACTCCTGAAACAAGTAGACAGCAACAGACAAAATCCATGATAATATACAAATTGTATTCAACCTACTTAACAAGTCAAGAAACATTAAGTGATAAACATGTGAAATGACATCTTATGTAGGAAATCAATCGATAGTTGCATCTTTATTAAATCAAGAAGATATTACAACTGACACCTTGACGTTGTTGTTCTCCTCTAACAAATCCAGGTTCCCACACACTTCTGCTAGCATTACATGGATGGCCCCAACAATGATAGTCTCAAGGCTCTTCCCTTTAAGCTTCACACCAAACCAACTCATAATTCTCCCTTGAACACAAACTAGAGAGCTACAAAGTATTGATAACTTGTTGATTACTCCAAACAAAACTTAATTAGCACTAGCATACACACACTAGCTTGTGTTTGGGAAAAGTGGAGGTTTATATAGCTTGAATGGATGGGAGATGGTTCCTCTTCTCATGGGAGAAGGTCTTATCTCTTGAGGTAGTTCCATCCTAATAGGGAAAAGGAGCCCAATCTGACCTCCTTGACTCCATCTGGCCTAACCATTTACCAAATGTACGTTATGAAGCTTCTAGAGCTAGAAGCTTCGGCTCCAAATTAAAAAAAATTCCAACAGAGGATCGACGCGACTGGAAAAAGGATCAGTCTTTCCGGTCGGCATGAGGGACAATTTTAATCCCCGCATATCGGCATGGGGAGAACATAAGTCATTAGCACTAGACTTGTAATTTGGGAAAAACAGAAGATTTTGGGGAAATGATGCAAAGGGGAATTGTTCTGCTCATGAAGAGGGACACAATGGGAGTTTTTTCATGATGGGATAGCATGAAGGGTTCACTATAGAGGTCCCCTAGGATCAAGGAACAGGGAGTATAGGGATAGTGACAAAATGTTGTGTAACAGATGCACCCTAAAGTGTGAAGGCCAAACTAGAGGGGTGAAATGCTTTATAACTCAGTGGAGGGAACCAGAGTCTGTCGTGGAAAAACTTGCAAGCAAGTACAGATACATATACATTATTTAAAACTCTATCAAACGATAAATGAATCGTGGTATGGACACAATCATCCAGAGAATGATCATGTAAATGGATCCAGGCATGGGTGCAGCCATCTGATAAAGAAGATCATATTGAAACCAAGGTATGGTCACAACCATCCAATAATGAGAAGGATCACATATGACAACTGATGGTATGGTCACAACCATCCATATAAAAGATACATGTATATTAGCACAACCATGTCACATCACCTTGCAACCTAGAGTTTTGTAATCTGAGCCCAGGGTCTTGCGAAGTACAAATTCTAACATGTGAATAAATGTGTTGACATCGAACATGCTAGAAAATTGCTTGATTACCATTCAATGATGTAAATTGTTAACAAGCGTGAGAGAAACCATCAATATTGACAATGGTTCTCAAGGTACTAGCAGCACAATTCACATAATGTGAATGAAGGAACTAAAGTTGAACACCCGTGAAATCACCCGATTGAAAGCCAATGATATGAACTTATTGTCAAGTGTGAAGAACTTGCCGTTAGGGCATGCAAGCTCCATTGTATTGAAGAGGAGTTTCTCGATCAACTTCTTGGATATTGAGTTGAAGTTGACAATAAGTGACCATGCTGAAGGAGGACCATGATGTATCCCACATCATTGACACGAGACAAAAGGATACAAATTATTTTGGATGATATAGAGAATCGGAGGTAAGGGTAGCTACAGAAGGACAACTCTTGAACATATCAGCAACATGACACAAAGTTTGGCAGCCTTTGCATGCATAGGATCGGTGATCATGATGACGTAACATAGATAAAATGGATGGAAAAAATGAATAGCCCAACCCAAGAAGGTTAATGATGAAGTGAGGATATCCCAACCCGACACGAAGAAAAAAGTGTCATGCACAAGAGTGAGCTACTGACACCACTGATAAAATTTCCCATTTTCCCCCACCATTTCTGGAAAGTACCCCAATTATTTTTTAATTGCAAGCTTGAATAATGATCTTTAATTGGGTGGAAGCCACAAATATCAACATGAAACACCAGCTGTCAAAAGATAAGGCAAGGAACCTGAAGCAATTTTGCTTCGGATCTGTGCTAGTGACCTTCTTCTTGGAGCGGGTTCCGTTGTTCCAATACTAGCTAGCTGAGGTGGATCTGTCGATGCCACGAGACCCACGGATGGTCCGGTATAGCCAATTGATGCATAGCATCATTGGGGGCCAGTAGATGTCCTATAAGCCCACATTTTTCTCATGGCAATGATGAAAATTGATTGTAGTGGAGTATTGGTCTTACAGCAGTACTGAATTCCACAGAGATCTAGATATGCCATTCCTAGAGGGGGAGGATTTTGATGATGAAGGTAAAAACCCAACAATTTTCAATTTTCAATTTTTAATTATTTTTGAGATATATATGTTCATAACATTTCATTTTATCAATGCATATGTTGGACCAGAGCATCCTGTTGAGATGTCCCAAATTTCCAGGCGTGTCGCTCGTCAGTTTGATGTTGCTCCTTATCAAGAGGGAGGCGACAATGAGGAGGAGATCGTGAGGAACCCCAAGGGGTTGATACATGGGATCCCAGAGTATGCCCGGGTGGGAGATATCCCATGCCAGTATTAGAGGCATATGGTGGGGGTATCTGATTGGATTTTCTGATTGTTGACTCGTGTGGCACGAGGAGTTACATGCTACCATGATCACCATGGTGATTAGTTCCTAGGTCCAACATTTCACATTTTGAGGCCTGCGAGCCATGGATGTTATTTGAAAAAACATATTATTTTTGGGGTTTTGGATGTATCAAACACTATATATATATGTGTGTGTGTGTGTGTGTTGTATTTTCTTACTTACTATGGTACAAATGATTTGTTCTTTCTTTTCACATGTTTCGTAAATGTCTATCCAACACATAATTAGCTAATGAATCTGTCAATGTATTCATATGTTTATGAATATGATGATATGTAATATAACCAAAATTTCTCTCCGGTAGATGAATATGTAGATACATTCTCAATATTTGAGGATTTCTGATAGAATATTTCCCGTTGAGTTGAAGGACGACAAGCTGTGAATCTAGGTTGATAACTAATTCCCGAATGTCAAGAGTGATGGCTTCCATCAAAAATTCGATAACTACACTGTACTTAGCAATGTTATTGGTTGTTTGACCTAAACAGATGCCTTGAATATCAATCAACTCACCATGGGGGTCATAAATGGCTCGTGTCGCGGAGGATAGATTCTGGGTACTACAACAAGCACCATTAGTGAAACCAATGTGAGGAGTAACAAACATCTGCAAAGCAGGTAAAAACATAGTGAGCATGAGAACTACTTGAAAACCAACACACCAAACCATACTACACAAAAATGAATGACACACTAATGTACATGAGTGACCATGCAAGATAACCTAAGCATAATACTTTTTAAGATATATCCCATTTCAGGGCATATCTAAAGGATTGCCTTCATAATCAATTAGCTCATAGGCCCCTTTTTGTAACACACGTTTAACAATGTAGGGCTCGTGCCACATAGGTTCGAACTTGCCTACCCCCAGTTTATCATTAGCCTGTTCATATAGTAAAACCAAATCTCCTTCAGAAAATGCGCGAGGGGAGACCGACTAATCGAAAAGGGACTTGAATCACTTCTTTTGTGCTTCCATGACCAAAGCAACAAGATGACGAGTCTCATCCAACCATTCTAAATACAAGAGATGTTCTTCTTGAGGTGAGGCTTCGGGGAGAATTTCGACATATAGCTTGAGTGAAGGGATTTCACTCTCAATCAGTAACGTTGCTTCTAGACCGTAGACTAGGTGGAATGGTGTGAAAATAGTTGCGTACTTGGTCGAGGTTTGGTAATCTCATAGAGCTAAAAAGAGCATGAGATGCCAATTTGACTTATGCATCTCGATAGTATGCTGAAGCATTGTAACCAAGAGCTTGTTCACAGCTTCAACTTGGCCATTTACCTGAGAATAGTATGGGGTTGAGCCATCATGGTGCAAACCCAATGTAGAGGTGAGCTCAGCCATCATGTAATCTCGGAAATGGAAGCCATGGTCAATGACAATGGCTTGAGGGACACCGATCCTGGAAATAATGTGATTGAATAGAAATTTAGTCGCCGTTTTACGGTCTCCAGAGTATGTAGGTATCGCTTCGGCCCATTTGGTGAAATAATCCACAAAAACGATAATATAACCATGCCCCCCAGCCAAACGAGGGTTACATGTCATATAGACAATTCCCCATTTGGAAAAAGGACCAATGGTAATAAGAGGGTGTAGGTGAGTGGGCGGGGCGGGCATCTTTCACTGGTAAATTTGGCATTCATGACATTTGCGAATAGAAAGGATGCAATCCTTAAATATGGATGGCTAGAAATAACCAGCGCGAAGGATTTTTTGAGCAGTAGCATATCCAGACATATGACCGCCACATGCCCCAGAATGGTAGTCATTGAGAACTCTCTCAGCCTCCTAGAGAGTAAGTCATTAGCGAAGAACTAAATTGACACCGACACGGTAGAAAGTATCTCCAATAATACGGTATGGTTGGGATTGATGTTGAATGCGTCGACGATCATCCTTAGTCAATGCATACTGGAATGTGGACGTGTGGAGATACACGATGATATCACCATACCATGGGTCAAGGGTGATAATAAAGAAAAGAGTCTCGTCTGGGAGCTGCTCATTGGCACCATTGCGGAGAGACTTAGAAGGAAGGGAGAAAATCAACTCAGGAAAAACCAGTGATTTCTTACATTTGGAAGTAGTGAACACCAAATCGAATTCTTAAAGGATGACAATCCATTTGGAATACTTGGCCCCCAACAACTGACGAATCAGGATGTAGGTCATGGGATTGCATTCATAAATCACAGTGGTAGTGCGTAAGAGAATGTAGTGTTGAAAGCACCAAACATCCTATACGGTAGCCAAGGCCAACTTCTCGACATGAGCATAACACATTTTGGTGTCAAGGAAATTGCTTTTGAGGTAGTAAATAACATGTTAATTGCCTTCATCATCGTCTTGTACCAACACCATAGCGATGGTATTAGAGGTCACAACTAGAGAAAGGAAGTAATCTCGATGATAATCCGGGAGATGCAACAAAGGAGCATTGATGAGGACAACCTTAAGGTCATCGAAAGAATTTTGGGCAATACCATCCCAAAAAAAGGGTGTTCCTTGCTTGAGAAACTGGGTAAACCCTGAAGCTAGCTCAACATAATTGGGTACAAAACAACTGAGGAAATTTTCTTTTCCCTGTAGGCTCTATAGTTGGTGCAACAAAGATGAAGGGGTTAAATTAACAATGGCCTCGACTTTAGGCGGATTAAGGCGAATTCCTTCCTTAGAGACAATAAAGTCAAGGAGTCGTCCGGATTCGACGCAGAAAACACATTTATGCGGATTCAACTAAATTTTGTTGTGCCTACAACGAAGAAAAATATACCAAAGATGATCAGGGTGATAATAGTGCTTACGAGAATGAGCGGGAAAGTCATCCAAGTAAGGCTGAATGATGTTTCAAATGTTGTGAAACACATAGGACATGCACTCTGAAATGTAGCCCCAACATTTTTTAGGCCAAAAGGGAGATTTTTTATGCGAAAGTACCCCATGGACAGATAAAAGCTATGTTTTCTTGATTTGCCAGCACAATGTTAATATGGTTGTAACTAGAAAAGCCGTCCATAAAAGAAAAAATTTCACTCCCAACACATTCATCAATGATCTGGTCAATGAAGGGAGTGGGATAGTTATCCTTTGGACATGCATGATTGAGATCATGGTAATCGACACAAATGTAGATCGTGCCTTGTTTCTTTGCCACCGATACAATATTTGACACCCAATCTATGAGGGGGATCGGATAAATAAATCCATCTTTGAGAAGGTTTTCAACTTCACCCTTGAAAGTGGCTGCTTCCTAGGGTGCACTGGGCAGAGCCATTGGAGAATGGGCTTTTCGTAAGGATAAGTCGGTATTTCATGCACGACGATGCTAGGATCAATGCCAGGCATTTCCTCATATGACCACGCAAACACATCACAAAATTCTTGGAACAGATTAGTATAGAGCTTGATCTCATTTGGAGAACAAGTTACCCCAATATCGACATTTTCAATGACATCAAGCTTGACAGAAATATAATTTGGCATCATTTTGGTAATGTTACCCAAATTTCATTCTAACCATACTTCATGAGTCATGATCGGTGCTTGAAGTGGTAGGGAAGGGAACTGAGAAGAGAAATCTTTGAGACAAGTAGGCATGACCGTCGGGCCAGGTAGGAACGAGGAACGATGATGAGTATCGTTCCAAGGTGGTTCCTCTAGAGACATACTTCCTCAATAATATCATTAGAAATAAAAGTCTCAGCTAAGGGATCAGGATATTCCAAAGCACCAAGCCATGGGGATTGAGAATACGTATCAAGAGATGTCCTTGAAACAGGAAAATCAATGGATACAGAATTTGAGGCCGAAACAATTTCCACATAATTTATTTTGGTAGGACTATGTTATGCTTTAACCTACAAAAGATACCCAAATACTGGATATGTGAAGAAAAATACCAGAACATAGAATAGTGAGAGTCAACAACAAATATTTTATTATTCAGAAAGCAATGTTCACTAGCCTCTTCGAGGGGGCAACCTCCAATAGAGCAGAGCTCAATTCAAAAATAAGACACGATGCTCCTCGCAGGGAGTCTCTATCCTTTATATATGACTCATACATGTAATACCATGGATCAATACCATGGGTTTTATTAATACCATCTATCTAATACTAGGCCCATTTGCAACTAACTGTGGTCCCATCATTAATAGCGGGTTAACCACTTACAATTATTAATATGGGCTTTATTGACTCTTTATTATGACGTGATCCCACTTACATAAATAAGGGGGTTAGGGTGGGACCCTAACATGCCCTCCCCCTTAAGAATAGCCTTGTCCTCAAGGCTGAAGCTGCGGAAACTGTTGAAGAATAGTGGCTGGTTCCCAAGTTGCATCTTCCGGAGAGGTGTCTTTCCACTTGATGAGGACTTCCTTAACAACTCGGCCACACAGGGGCCATTTTCTGTGTCCAGGACCTGTTCAGGTTGGAGCTAGATTGACCCTTCCTTGTCCAATTCAGGTAGACTGGTTTGAATTCTGCAATTGTTCTTGATCACTTTCTTGAGACATGAGACATGGAAAAATGGATGGATTTTTGCAGTAGGTGGCAAAGCCAACTTGTATGCTACTTCTCCAATGTGCTGAAGTACTTGATATGGTCCATAGAATTTTGGAGATAGTTTCTGACAACCCTTGTCTTTGAGTGATGTTTGCTTATATGGTTGCAGCCTCAAAAATACTTAATCCCCTTCTTGAAATTGGTGCTTTGAGCGATGCTGGTCTACCTGTTGCTTCATGCGGTTTTGAGCTTGATGCAGATTCTCTCTAAGATGGGCGAGCATGGTTGAACGGTTTTGTAGGAGTTGATCCACTGCTTGTACCTCTGAGCATCCCTTGATATAAGAAGTAGGGGAAGGAGGGAGTTGACCATATACTGCTTCATAGGGAGTCATTTTGGTGGTGGCATGATAGTTGGTGTTATACCACCATTCAGCCAAAGGTAACCATTGAACCCAAAGATGTTGCTTTTCTGAAGTGAAACACCTAAGGTAGGTTTCCAGACATTTGTTGACGGCTTCAGTTTGACCATTTGTTTATGTATGATATGAAGTGCTAAGTTTTAATTGGGTGCCTTGTAGCCTGAAGAGTTCCTGCCAAAAATTACTAGTGAAGATCGGGTCACGATTAGACACAATAGAAGTGGGCATGCCATGCAATTTGAAGATCTGGTCCATGAAAGATTGAGCGACCAAAGTCAATGTAAACGGATGGGGTAGGGTGCAGAAATGAGCATACTTCGAAATTCTATCCACAACCACCATGATGACTGACTTGTTTCCGGACTTTGAAAGACCTGTAGTGAAATCCATAGAAACCTCCATCCATATTGATGCCGGGATGGGCAATGGTTGTAATGTGCCTGGTGCTTTGACGGTCTCCCCTTTGTGGCGTTGACCGACATCGAATTTTGCTACAAAAGTAAGGATTTCCTTTTTCATGCCTGTCCAAAAAATGATCTTCTGATGCGAGCATACGTCTTCTGAAAGCCTGAATGTCCTGCAAGGGGTATGAGTGCAATTCTGTCAAAATGTGACTTTTGAGGCTGGATGTTGGTGATATTACGACTCTGTCCCTATAGCGAAGAATCTCATTATGCCACGAGTAGCCCTTGGTGGGATTTGGATCCACTTGCAATTGAGAAATGAGTTGGGAGAGCCCGAGATGTGAAAACCATTCCCTGCGAGCCTCTTCAATCCATTCTAGAATGGGAAGGGAAATTGCTAGCAGGGTACTTTCTTCCTCAAATTGGCGAGATAATGCATCTGCTACATTATTTTCTTGCCCTTTTTTGTAAATGATCTCATAATCATATCCCAGCATTTTGGCAAGCCATTTATTTTGTTGTGGGGAGGATAGGCATTGCTCCAAAAAATATTTAAAACTGTGGTGGTCTGTGTGGATTTGAAAACATCACCCCAGTAAGTAAGGATGCTAGGTCTCTACTGCATGTAAGATGGCCATCATTTCCTTCTCATAGGTATATTGACCCAGATTCTTCCCACTTAGTTGTTGGCTTGTGAAGGCCAAAGGTTGACCTTCCTGCATTAAGACTTCCCCAATACCTGTACTCGAAGCATCACATTCAATGACAAAAGATTTAGTGAAATCTGGTAGTGCTAAGACCGGAGTGGTAAATGCCTGCTGTGCATCCTCATGCCAGAAGAATTAATTTTTCTTCAGGAGTTGCGTGAGGGGCTTCTCTATGCGACCATAATTGCGGACGAATTTGCGATAATAGCCTGTGAGACCCAAAAATCCTCTTAGGATCTTCAAGGTCTTAGGTTGAGGCCAATCCTGCATTGCCTGGATCTTTTGGGGTCCACCTTGACACCTGCACGCCCCACAATGTGGCCCAAATACTCAACTTCTTCCATGCCAAATGAACACTTGGACATCTTAAAAAATAATTGATGCTTGCAGAGCAATTGCAAGAGTAGATCTACATGTTGAAGATGTGTGGCCCAAGTGCAACTATAGATGAGGATGTCATCGAAGAAGACAAGAATGAAAATCCTGAGATATGGTTTGAGAAGATGGTTCATAAGGCTTTGAAAAGTAGATGGGTCATTAAAAAGACTGAATGGCATGACCAAGAACTCATAATGGCCTTCATGAGTTCGGAAAGCAGTCTTTGGAATGTCAACTTCCTTCATGCGCATTTGGTGGTAGCCTGAGAGAAGATCCAACTTAGTGAAGAATTGAGCCCCATTGATTTCATCCAGCAAATCATCAACCACCGGGATCAAAATCACTTGTTCTTTGTGGGGGGGGGGGGGGGGGGTGTGTGGGTGGGGGGTGGGGGTAGTTGGGGGTGTTATATCATGTTCTACCAATTGGACTTTATAACTCTCTTGCAACTTTCCAAAGAGCTGTAATTGGAATATTCTCATACTTAATTCACGATTTTGTGGGAATTTACACGGATGAATTTACAACCTATGGCGATGAATTCGATGAGGCATTTGATAATCTGGAGAAAGTATTAATCAAGTGTAATAAATGTCATGTAGCCCTTAGTAACATAAAATTCTTAATGATTTTAATGGGAGATATCATGTTAGGGAACCATATTTCTTCAAGGGGAATCAAAGTGGATTAGGCAAAATTAAAGGTAATTTTAGACTTTCCCACTCCACGAACTCAAAAAGAGGTATAATGGTTTCTTGAACATGTTGGTTATTATCAATGCTTTACTCAATATTTTTCACATATATCTCATCCTTTATTTTCCTTATTTAGTAAAAATGTTGAATTTATGTGGACATATAGCTTCCAACAATACTTTGAATAATTGAAATCTAGAGTATCTAAGGCTCCTATATTGAGAGGAGCCAATTGGCCCCTCTCCTTTCACTTATCTCTTGATGGGTTGAATATTGTTGTTGGATTTGTCTTGAGTAAACAAGAGGAAAATCATGATTATGAAATATAATATATTGGTAAAAATATCTCTCCCTCATAACTAAACTACACAATAACAAAAAAATGGTTTTTTGTGATGATTCATTATATTAATAAATTTCAACACTATATAACTGGATACCCCATGATATTACATACTGACCATTATTCCATTAAATATATAATGATCAAACCTATCACTAGTGGTAGGGTAACTAGATGGTTGTTTTTGTTGCAAGAATTTGACATAACCATGTTAAATTAACTAGGAAAATATAATGTAGTCGTAGATTTATTTCTAGGATTACAAAATGATAATGAGCCACATTTTGAAGATTCATTTCATACTGAAAATGTTTTTATAGTGTCTTCTAACTCACCATGGTTTTTGAATATTTCTAACCGTATTTTATAGGAAAACTCCCACCTCACCTATATCCAAAAGAATGACAAAAGATTGTCAAGAAAAACTAGAGATTATTAACAATTGATGGATTCCTCTTCTATACAAGGCTAGGTTTACTTGGAAATGTGTGTGAGAGGACAA
Organism: Pinus taeda; assembly: GCA_000404065.3. Taxonomy (NCBI): domain Eukaryota; kingdom Viridiplantae; phylum Streptophyta; class Pinopsida; order Pinales; family Pinaceae; genus Pinus; species Pinus taeda. The sequence goes on along the minus strand of APFE031011512.1, from coordinate 7,241 downwards.
GATCCATGAAAAACTAAGGGTTTTCCATGATTTCCCTTGTGGAGATCACTTTGTAGATAACAAGACTTGATATAAAGTACTCCATCAAGGCTACTATTGGCCCACAATGTTCTATGATGCAATGCAGTACATAAAAATATGTGGCAATTATCAATGCATGGAAAGGTCAATACAATGAGATGAGATGTTGTTACAACCATAGCTATTAATATAACCCTTCAAGAAATGGGATCTTTACTTTGTTGGACCTATCAACCTTCCTTCTCGATTGTAACTCCTACATCCTTGTTTCTACTAAATATGTTACAAAGTGGATGTATGTAAAGGCACATGTGGAATTAATAAAGAGAGTAGTAGCAGATTATCTCTATGAGGAAATATTTACGAAATTCAAGATACCATGGGATATCATCATTAATGGAGGAACACAATTTACTTCAAGAATCATTGAGAATCTCATTTACACATACAAGATCAAACATAAGGTAAAAATGCCATATCATCTATAGGCTAACGGAAAATGCAATTGTTTTTTTGGAGTAAAGGTGTTCCAAAATCCTATCCTATGCGAGTTGGTTTTTCCTACATAGACCAAGAAACAATTGATTAGAACATGAGATGAATAATTAACAAGAAAATTAACGAAATATAGCATAAGATATTCAAATTCAATTGCAAAAACAAAAACATAGAAAGAAAAGAGCTTAGGAAACAATAAATTTATTTACTAATGCAGGAGGGTCACAATCTCTTTTAGAGACACTAAAGGGATATTTGGAGGTAATAGACCCTTGGATATCCTAAATGAGGTTCCTCATTTCCCTCCCTAGCAAGTGTAATCTCTCTGCAAGAAGTTTCTTAGACACACTTGGATGATGAGCTCCAATATTGAAAAAAATGCTAATTGGGAGGTAATTTGGCCAACATAACCTTGCAATGACTTCTCTCTTCTAAATGGTCCCCAATGTATTGGTATAATAAAGGTTGATGTCCATGGCTTGTCCCAACTTGACTCATTGATGATATTTGATCTTTGATTGAGCCTCTCATCTTGGTGGGAGACAATTGGAGCCCTTTGGAGGCTCCAAAACTCTTGTTTAATGGTGTATAGGCTTGAGACTAAGGCCCCTAATATTGTACTTATACATAATAGGGGGAATTTAAGGTTAATTTCCCCATTGATACTTCACTTCCTATGGATCCATGCAATTATCAAATAAATAGCTATGGTGATCCATGCAATTATCGAATAAATAGTTATGGTGATCCGTGTAAACCTAGAATACCATATTTGTATGGATTAATTAGTGTGATTAGTGACAAGTAATCCTCTTCTTGTGAATTACTGCTTTATTGACCTTTTTTATGATCTTTCACATATTTTGGCTCTTAATCAGCATCTTTGAGAGCACAATTTTTAAGTGATAATAGACAATTAGAAGGAATAAGAAATATCCTTAAGGCCATTATAACTAAAACTATTTGATTGCAACTAAAGGTCTAAGCAGATTAACTTCTTGAAGCATTATGGGCCTACTGGGAAACATGGAAAACTACTAATAGCTAAACTTTATATGAGTCAGTACATTGAAAGAGAGCTACTTTACTAATAGAGATAGAAATATAGACCCTAAAAACAACAATGCAAGTTGGTATGGAGTGGATCAATGAATTGGATAAACTTTGTTAGGCTTCCTTACATTAGAAGAGAATGATCTAGCACCATAAATCTTAATGGCATGACAAGTTCATAAAGAAAAAGAGATTCAAACGTGACTTGGCCTTATTGTTTGATTCAAATTTTAAGGATTTCAAAGGAAAGTTTCACATTTGTTGGTTTAAACCATATGATATTAACATTGTTTATGGAAATGGGGCCATCAATATTCATACCATCAATTAGCAAAGAAATACACTAATGGTAAATGGACATAAGCTTTATTTTTATCATAAACCATTTTCAAAAGAATCCTTCTTAAGGAATATCAATGCAGGATGGCCCAATAGTGATATGGAGAATGTCCATAAGGGAGAAATCCCAACTGAATGATTTATTTCTACATACCATGTTTTTTTCAAAACAAAAAAAGAAGCCCACTTGTGAAAACCCGTAAGGGTACACTTGGGTGCATGACATGTTAGATAAATAAATAAAGTAAATGAATAAAGTAAATTCATGAGTACAAGGGAACTTCATGGTTTTGTTATGGTTATGTCATAACAATTCTACACTCATGATTTGTAGGTTTCTTATACATTTTGAATTATTAATGAATTATTCTCTAGGATTGCTTGAGATTGAAAGAAGGGTACGCCCTTGTTGCTACAACATTTTTTTTCAACACAGTTGCTACAACACGACTACTGTAACACCTTCCATGGGATATAACTACACCATGATTGCTTCATGACCCTTTGCATGAGTGGACCCCATGCCCATGCTGCAACATTTTCTAGTACAACACAATCACCGTGCTACAACACATCACCACCAATATTCTAACATGATTTTTGTTGAAACACTAACTTGGAGCAATTGCAGTGACACTAATTTGAATGATGTTGTCACCCCCTATGCTAAAACACCCTCGATATCATGGAATCTAGCTATTTTATGGAAAATATTACATCATAAAGAGGTATGATATATAATAACCTACTACCACTAACCCAACAAAGGATGAAAGCCCATTGTAAGTAGACAAAGGTCCATCTTTCCTTTGCATAATGAATGAAATTAATGGACATAATTTACACTTACCTCAATGTGACTACATACATCACCCGTGATAACACACCACCACTATCATAAGCCTATGACTCAATATGCACCATTAACCCATGATTTGGTTACCTTATAAACTACCACCCCCAACATAATGTTGTCAGGAAAAATACTAAGGGGGGGGGGGGTGAATCAATAATTAAATAATCATAATAATAATTTTATTTTCTGAAATATGTACGCGAATTTACTGAACCTAATTCGCACATGTACGTGACTATTGTAAAAGAAACTAGCGTATTCATAGTAAACTTGTAAAACAACTAATTCTTTATATGTTAGATCTAAGACTTTTGTGATCCACAATGTAGAAGAAAGTCTTTCGGATTAATCACATTGATAGGATTTGGTCGACGTTTCAAACTAGCTAATGTGGTTCATCCTTAGGACTAGGTAAGAAATTCATCGATCATAAGGAATAAATAGTAAGGATGCAACATTGCCCAAAAGTAGCCATTAAAAACTAGTTGTTAATAGGTAAAGAAATTAATTATTAGGGAGTTAGTGGTAAGGATTTATTTCATTAGCATCTTCTATGTTTAGTTAAAAATAGTTGTTAAGGAATAATTAAAAATAAAATATTGAATTTTAATTAATGTAAAGAAGTTATTTATTATTAATTAATCATTTTATTTGTTAGAGGCTGACCTATTAGAAATAGTTGTAGGAATCTAGATTTTATCCAATGTAAACAAAACATTAATAAAATAAGTTTATATTATTCAAATAAAGATAATAAGAAATATACTAAAATTTTATAATGTTAAGATATATATAATAAATAATAAATAATTAATATAATATATATATAATATATATATATAATATCTATCATTATTATAATATATATATATATATAAATATATATATATTATATAATATATAATATATTATATATTAAATATTATATAATATATAATATATATAAATATATTATACATATTATATAGAATATAATATATATATAGAAAGATAGATATTTATATAATGAACAAAAAAAGGGGTGGGGATCAAGGTAGAAAACAAAAGAGAAAAAGCCAGAAAGAGAAAGAGGAGGAGAGAGGAAAAAGGGAATGGTGACTTACGATGAGAGAGCTAGAATCCAACTGCTACTCAATTTCCAACCATCATCCCTATTAAGGATTTTGGCATGCCTTTCTATCTCAATTGCCTCTCTAAGCTTCCTATGGTGGAAGTGGTCGACCTTAGTGATGACTTTGGATTCTTCAATGCAAACATGGTGCTTTGATTTTTCTGCATGCTCAACTAAGGCTGATGAGAGGGAGTGATTGTGTCTAATGTCTACAGCATGCTCATTGATCCTCTACTTAAAATATCTACTTGTTTCTCCAATGTAGGGGATCCCACAAGAGTAGGGAACAAGGTAGATCCCTTTTGAGTCCTTAGGATCAATAGGGTCTTTAACATATCTAAGAGAATTATTAATTGTATTGAGAGGTTTGAACGAAGAAGTGGCATTAATCTTCTTGAGGATATGGGAAATCCTATCTGTGCTTCCTTGGGTATACCAGAGATGAACCTTAGAGATAGGATCATCATGAGCAGGTTTAACTCTAGGATCTTTGCAGGCTTTGTAAAAGGCCTTGAGGCTTTGAGATCTGCTATACCCATTATTTCTAAACACTATAAGGAGATGGGATTTCTCCTTTTCAAGGTGGCTATCATCAAAGATTCTTAGACCACAAGTAGCTAGAGTGCTAAGAACCCTGAATTTCTGAGCCGAGAAATGATGAGAACTAGCATGGAGATATTGTTCCATGTGAGTCCTTTTCTGATAGACTTGGTGACAAATGGAACTATCACTCATCCTTGAGAGGAGAATGTTGAGAAAAGGAAGGCGACCATCCATCTCCACTTCCATATTGAACTTGATGGAGTCAGATTGAGAGTTAAGGTGGTTAAGAAACAGGTCGAGTTTCTCCCTACCATGAGGCTAGATGACACAGGTATCATCAACAAACCTCTTCCATTTTTTAGGGCAAAATTGAGCAGTGGTTAAGGGCTTTGGTCTCAAAATCTTCCATAAAGAGGTTGGCGACAATAGGGGAAAGAGGGGAGCCAATTGCAACACCACAGGTTTGTTCATAGAACTCACCTTGGAAACTGAAGAAGGTTAAGGTGAGGCAAAGGCCAACTAACTTGGCAGTGTCTTTGTCAGTGATGTGATTAATGATATCAATGGCTTCCTAGATGGGGATTTTGGTGTACAAGGAGACAACATCAAAACTAACCAGGAAATCACTTGGTTCCAATTTGATATCTCTCCACTCTTGAATAAAGGAGGCAAAGTCTTTAACGAAAGAATCAGTGCGCCCAACAAGACGCTTAAGCTTCTGAGCTAAGAATTTAGCAAGAAGATAGGTGGGACCACCTATTTTGTTAACAATAGGTCTTAGGGGGGGTGGATTTATGAATTTTTGGGAGGCCATAGATCCTAGGGGTGAGGGGATTGCTCTCAATGAGCTTACGAGAAAGATTATTAAGAGACGAATCCGACTTAATAGCGACTGCTACCTCCTTAGAGACATGCTTAAGGAGATTATTCTTATGTTTGATATAACTCCCATTGTTAGATAGATGGTCTAACATTTTGTGGACATAATCAGACCTATCAAGAATGAAAACAACTCCACCTTTTTTTGCTCTAAAGACCAAAATCTCAGGGTCATCCCTTAGGGACTTAAGGGCAAGAAACTCAACCTTGTTGAGGCCTTTCTTAGGAGACTTAGCCTTCCTAAGAAGAACAACACAATCTTGCTCGATAGCTTCCTTAACATTATTTGGAAGGTCGTTAATACCATACTCAATGCTACATATAATGTCATCAGTAGGAACCTTATTGAGACCTTTATTAAGAAGACTAAAGATAGAAGGATTGAAGATCTTGCTTGAAAGATTAATAACATTCTTAAAACCTAAAAGAAAATTATTATTATCATCATCATCATCATCATCATCATAAATGTTGTTGTTGTTGTTGTTGTTGTTGTTGTTATTATTATTATTATTATCATCATTAAATTCTAAGATAGATCTTTTATTATTATTATTATAAAATGGAGCTATGTTATTTATATTATTAATAAAGTTCTTCTTCCTAAATTCAATCTTAAGCCAGGATGTAAGAGATTTATCACGCATTTGATAAACACTAAGCATGTGCAGTAAGAACAAAATAAAGTATCACGCATAAGCAAAACACATGAACACCAGGATTTAAGGTGGAAACCAAATGTGGGAGAAAACCATCATTGTTGTCGTCTGAGTCTTCAACCTTATTAATATCAAAAACTTCTTGCATTCTTGTACTAGTGCAGACTCATGCCAGTATGTAGGAACCCACCTCCTTAAGGCTACAACCTTCACTCATTCTCCAACTACTACTAGAAGGGAGATCCAACCCCCTGATCTGATTACCATCTACTACTAGCAGGAAGCTTCGACTTCCTCATTGAAGGCTCCTACCCTCAGCAACATTTGTGTACCATGTTTCATAAATTTTCACACTGGATCCACCTGCTTTTATACATCACAACTTGTAGATCAACTGAAGCAAACACCAACTTAATTCAAACAGAATAGTGAGATCACTATAACCGAAGCATGGAACTAAACTCAAAATATTGCATCAACACACAGAATCAACTGCAACCCTGGTCATTCATATGCGAACATGTATATGCTACTTCACTTAAGGAAACCCGCGTGTATACGCGCTTTTCTGTAGAGCAACCTGCATACATATCTCAATATACTAAAAAACTTGTAATTCTGAATCAGAAACAGAGTTGACCAGAGTTATTATGAAATATTCTGTTAGCTTTGAGAACCCTCATACAGTTACCATCATCAATAATCTTTTTAACCAATCAACATGTAATCAAATTCAACTACATCATTCAATCAATTCTACTTCAGACATTATCACTTAACCTAGATCAACATGAGGACATCATTGACAGACAGTAGAGATGCAACAACACAGATCAGGTTGATCAATCATTTATGAGCATAAACCCTTCATTTATGTATGTGACTTTGAATAAATGAACCTAAGTGTATACACGACTTAACCAAGACCAACCTTCGTACAGATCTACAAATTTTGACCTACAATTGTGCAACTCTTCAAAACTTTAGAAAGACCTAAATCATAATATTCAGAGATAAAAACATGCATCAATATTTAGATCTAGTCAATCCATGAGAAGATCATACAATGGAAATTCATTTCAGGTCTCATGTTCCTAAGTCATCATTGTATTCATTGTTGCATAATTATCTCATATCTATGTGTCAATTATGGCCCTTACAATGCAGATATATTTCAGATTGAAGTATTCATCAAAAAACATTTCACATGCACACTTAGCACTTTGATATTCACCTCATTATATAGTTAGAGCCTTAGCCAATACCATGAGTCAAAACTACA
>APFE031011508.1:0-14744 GCA_000404065.3 Pinus taeda | reverse complement strand
CTGATCAAAAACCCAAGTACATTGATCTGTTTAAAGAATTTCAGGATGTGTTTGCATGGAGTTATGAGGACCTTAAGTCCTATGACACCTCTATAATACAACACACAATCCCACTCAAGCCAAGTCAGAATCCCTTCAAGCAAAAACTCAGAAGGATCAACCCTATGCTCCTCCCAGCAATGGAGCAAGAAGTACAAAAGATGTTCAAAGCGGGCATAATAGCACCAATCAGATTTTCTGATTGGATTTCAAACCTAGTCCCCACAAGGAAGAAAACTGGTGAAATTAGGCTCTGTGTGGATTTAAGAAACCTCAATCAAGTTTCATTGAAAGATAACTACCCCCTACCTAAAATGGACCACATTTTGCAGAGAGTAGTAGGGGCCTCAAGGATTTCCCTGCTGGATGGCTTTTCAGGCTTCAACCAAATTCTAGTCCATCCTGATGACCAGGACAAAACCACATTCACAACCCCATGGGGAACTTTTAAATATGTCAAAATGCCTTTTGGTTTAAAGAATGCAGGGGCCACTTTCCAAAGAGCAATGGATATTGATTTTGCCAAAGAAATTCATGACTTCCTAGTTATCTACTTGGATGACCTTACACCATTCTCCAAATCAGACCGAGAACATATAAATCATCTCAGACAAATCTTTCTAAAATGCAGAAAATATGGGATATCATTGAATCCCAAAAAATTCATTTTTGGTCTAGAGGAAGGTAAATTACTAGGACATATTATTTCCAAGGATGGCATCAGAATTGATCCAGACAGAATCCAAGCCATCCAACATATGCCCCATCCCAGGAATATAAAGGAGTTACAGGCCTTTTTGGGAAAAATCAACTTTTTAAGAAGATTTATCCCAAACTTAGCTGAGCTTAGTAGATTTCTTAATAACATGTTGAAAAAGGATTCCAAAGTTAAATGGACAGTAGATGCTAAACAAGCTTTTGAGAGCATCAAATTTGCTCTTACCCAAACTCCTGTCCTAACTAGCCCACAATTTGATAAAGACTTCATCATATTCTCCTTTGCCTCTGAACATACAATTGCTGCAGTTTTACTACAGAAAGATGATCTAGGAAATGAAAAGCCCATAGCTTTCTTTAGCAAAGCCCTGAGAGATGCTCCCCTCAAATACCAAATCATGGAAAAACATGCCTATGCCCTGGTCAAAGCCATAAAAGACTTTAGGATTTATATCCTTTATTCTCACATAATTGCCTATGTACCAAGCCCAATTGTCAAAGATATACTTACACAAGAGAATTTGGAGGGCAGAAGAGGCAAGTGGATAGCAAACATTTTGGAATTTGACATAGAAATAAAGCCTACCAAACTCATAAAGGGGCAGGGCTTAGCTAAACTAATGTTTGAAACAAACTTCCAAGCCCTTGACATCAACCAACTAGACAGTGAACAGGAGCTGGCGACTCCAAAGATCAATGTAGCCTTTGAGCAATCCCCTTGGTATTCTGATATCTGTTATGTATTGCAAAACCTGTGTGCTCCCCCAGGACTGTCTAGAACCAAGAGTAGGTTTGTCAAAATGAAAGCCTCAAAATTCTGTGTCATGGATGAAAATTTGTTTTGGAGAAACCATGAGGGCATCTTGCTGAATTGTCTGACTGAGGGTGAAGTCAACAAGATCATGGAAGAATTTCATGCAGGAGATTGTGGTGGTCATCTTTACTGGAAATCCACTGTGAACAAAATACTGAGAGCTGGATATTATTGGCCCACTATCTTTTCTGATGTCAAAAGAATTACCATTGCATGTCACAAATGTCAAGTGTTTGAAGGAAAGAGACAGTTGTTACCTTTACCCCTCAGACCGATTGCAACAGAGAGACCGTTCCAGCAATGGGGTTTAGACTTCATTGGTGAAATCAATCCCTCTTCTTCAGGCCAGCACAGGTGGATTCTTACTGCAACAGATTATTTCACAAAGTGGATTGAAGCAATCCCATGTAGACAAGCAAATGACTCTACCATTATCCAATTTTTGGAGACAAACATTCTGGCTAGATTTGGATGCCCTGACAAAATAATAACAGACAATGCTGTTGCATTCAGATCTAAAAAAATGGTCAATTTCTGTCATAAATTTCAAATTACATTGGGCCACTCCACAGCATACTATCCCCAAGGCAACGGGCTGGCAGAATCCTCAAACAAGAGTTTGGTGAAAATGATCAAGAAGATATTAGAGGAGAACAAGAAAAATTGGCACAAGAAACTAGTAAATGCATTATGGGCAGACAGACTAACAACTAAGAGATCAAATGGGATCAGCCCATATGAGTTAGTCTATGGTTTAGAGGCTAAATTTCCTTCATCATTAGGAATCCCTGCTATGAGGATACTCCAGGAGTTCCAAGCTGAGCCAAATGACATGCAAAGAAGGATAAATCAGATGATATGCTTGCAGCAAACCAGGGAGGAAGTCTATAACAGAGCTCAAGTGCTACAAGAAAAACTAAAAAAGGCATTTGATAGAAGGACCAAAGCAGAGAATTTCAATATAGGGGACAAGGTCCTCAAATGGGATTCAAAGAGAGAGAGCAAAGGAAAGCATGGAAAGTTTGACTCCCTTTGGAGAGGACCATTCTTAATCCAAGCTGTGCAGGGAAACAACACCTATTTTCTGCAAGATTTGGACAAAAGTGATCTAGAGGAAGGCCCTGTCAATGGCAGGATGCTCAAGCACTATTTTGATTACCTTCCATGAAAAGAGCTGCCCTGTTTTGTACATAGTCTAATGTAAATAAATTTTGTATGTGTTGTATATATTGTTCTTATTCAAGCATGAAAGTGAGATCATTCTGAAAGGCATTACAGATAAAGAATAGAATTGAAAGACAGGCTATGTTTCAGTTTATCAGTCTGCAATTTCAGGAGTTTATGATGAACAAAACTCCAAAGTTTCAGAGAAGCAGCCAAAAAGATCCAGGCACACTGACCTGCTGTTCTTGGTCTTTCTAAGGGAAAAACCATCCCCATGTGGAGCCACTGTTGGATACCTATACCAATAGGTTTCATTTTTCATGATTGGATATCAAAGGTCCAAATATGCTCTGCTTTGACAACTGCAAAGATCTCATATTTCCCTGAAAAGGCAATATCTGTATATGTTTTGATAAAAACTCAATTTTGATGGCTGGTCCAACAGTCTAATCTGGATCATGCCATGTTTTCAATTTCCTTGCTTTAGAATAGAGAATGATATCTGTCCAAACTGTTTAATCTTGGCAGATCAATAGATAGGTAGAGAAACAAAGGTTCCCAACTGCCTAATCTGGGACCTTGGAAGGAATAAGGGTTGCATTAGATAGGGAGTGTGAGAAAAAGCCAATAAAAGAAAAGGCATTCAAAGGGTTTGCAAGTCCAAGTGCACCCTCCAAGAAGGAACAAAAAATGCTAGGAAAACTAGTTGGGTAGGTAGATGGGGTTGCAGAAATGGTGTCTCTTTCAAAATCAAAGTTGCTGAAACATTTGCAGGAAGAGCAGCACTCTGGAGCATGACTAACTCCCTTGTTTCTCATCTGTAAATTACTCATTACTAACACCCTTTCCCCAGTTGCACAAAGCATAAGAAATTCAAATGTTTTACATTCTTATGGTTTTGGGAAGCCACATTTCTTGTGCAAAAATCTTTTCATTTTGAACTACTCCTAATTTCAAGTTATTTTCAGAGAAAACTTGGTTGATCTAGCCCTCACTCATATGATTCCCTCCATATTAACAACTAACACTACTACCTAGCTCCCTATACCCCTCTATCCCTAGTATTATAAACACCATGGTGTATAAACCCCGCAATGCATAAATATCCCCTCCCTGGCACTATAGCCATAATATTCTATCCCTGGGGCTTGAATTGACACCTGGTCAAGGTCAAGAACCCATGACTCACCTTTTGCTCCATCTCAGACCAGTTTCCCTACCCAGAGTGCCACTGTGCCTTGAGAAAACCTTGAAAAAACATTGAAAAACCCATAAAATTACCCCAAGGGGCAGAAAACCTTACAAAAACACCCTTCCCCGCCTTATCCTAAGGTCGGGGGTCATTCACATCTTCATATTTCATAAATCTGTCTAAAAACCCCTTTTCCAAAGTTTCCGCCTTCGGAAACAATAACACCCGAAACTTTATAATAAACCTTTGAAATATCTCATATTTCTAATGTTAGCGGACAACCATACTTTGGCAAGAAAAACCATTGAAAATTCACCAACAAACAATATTTATCACCCGGAGGGCCCCACCGTCCACGTCTGCAGAAGAAAGTTATTGTTTATTGCCCGCCCGCTGGTCCGTATTCTCCTTGCAGGTTGCTTGCCCGAGGACCGTCAGATCGCACCAGGCCCAGATCTACGGCGGAGATTGATTTCGGGCCATCCCGACGTCCGCGCGTTAAACAAAGCCGTTGCTACTGTCCTCGCAAGTCAGGCGCCCGACGACCGTCCGATCGCCCGCCTCCAGATCCACGGCCATTATGCATATCGGAAGGCCTTACGTGTCTGACAGATACCTTCCGATATCTGTCAGACGCTTACGTCAGGCCAGCATCAGCACAGGGGCACGCGTCATCATATGATTGCATCGGAGCGATGCCTGACAGTCCGTTCGTCGTACAGGACCCCTCCCGATATGCCGACATCTGTCCAGTCCACGTGAGCGCCCCGGTGCCGCGCACGTCACCGCCAGTTCATCCCGCCTTGTTCCTGATTCGTCCACCTGGCTGCCACATCACCGCCCCCTTGGACCTACCGCTGACTGCCACGTCACCATGCTGACGTCATGATGACGTCACCCAAACTGGGCCCCCACGCTGACGTCATGCTGACGTCATCCGGAAAGCGCGCCAAAAAGACCAAAAAACCATATTTTCGCCAATTTTTACCATTTTTCTTAATTTTTCGAAATTTTCCTGTTTAAGTCCTCTGCATGGGATTTACGACGCCAAGCCACCAGCCAACCTGCAACTGTTTTCGAAGCACCTCGCGCGCAAAAGCCAGCTACATCCTTCAGTCTAAGCCAGCGTTTGCCAGGTATTTCGGCCTTATCCTCTTGTCTTCTGCTTTTTCTTGAATTCTCTGTAAACCCCGCCATGAAAGCCTGTAAAATGTGAAATTGACCGATATACCAACTGTGTTTTTCCCTATGCGACCAATTAAAATCAAAATACAGTGTCGGTGACCTCCAACTCACTGCAAAACTAGTTAAAAGAAACTACCCTGTTCGCGCAATCGTGAACTTCTGAGTAAACTCCCACAATTGACAAAGAAGGTCTCCCTGCTGTTAAAAGCCCTTCCCAAGGGGCTAGCATTGTCGTCCTCATTCTAAACCGGTCCTGTTGACCTTGCCTCCTATCAGAATTCACTGTTTCAAACGGTATTTTAGTTATTATTGCAGAAAGCATGGAAACCCCTGAGATCCTCAATGTCACTCCTCTCAATGCTCCTCAGAGAGAGTTGGACTGGCAGGAGCTGGCAGATCTAGATTATCAGATCTCAGAAGACTCCAGACAAGGACTCACCCCTCATCTTCAACTGTTAAATGAGTTCAGGGCCAAGCACAGAGAAGGAACGGACATCCTGGGCATTTGGGAGTCTGCCCTGCCAACTTTTAAAATGCCTCTGGTCAGGCAATTCCCTGATTTAATTTATCTTTGTGCCAGCCAATATGAGCCATCACATAGGGCTGTAGTCAATGACAAAGGTGAGGTTGTGTTCTATACCACCCCTCAAGCTATCAGAGACATGGTGCAGTTCAAGTCCAACAAGACAATGGTTCCCCTATCCCTGCTGGATTTAATCAACCAAGGGAACAAGACACTAACAGAGGCAGAGATCCTGAGGTTCAACCAATTATTTGTGAGCAAAAGAGATACAGTGTTGCATCCTCCCATCTTTGATGGGTACCTTAATCAACTTGGGCTAGACCTGGCCCATATGGTGAGCTCAGTTTTAGGATATAAATCAACAGAATATATAGAAGAAACAGTGCTGGTTATGATGTTAAGGTTTGTCCCAGGGAGGGCCCCCATCTGCTATAACTATGCCACATATATCTCGGACAAAATCCATGAGCAATTCCTGCACTTACCTAGAGAGAGGTTGTTCAGATACTCCTCATATATCTATCATCTCATCCTATATCACCAATATGAAAAATTCTCCTTTGAAATCAAAAGGACTGATGCTGCAGGAAACCCGAGATCGGTTGTATATTGGAGCTCAATCTTCCATCACAGTGCCTATTCACCCTATACATACTGTGAGTTCATAGATGACTTCATCCATCCAGCCATGTCCCTGCTTCTAACAGAGCCTCCTCCAAGACTCACTGATGAGATGAAGAGGATATTACAACTATCCACTGCTTACAGCATAGGGGACTGGTATTTTTACCAGCATCACACTGTAATCAGGATGTATGGGTGTGAACTAAAACCATTCAGATTACCCAGGTTTGTGCCTATGAGGCTCTTTGCCCTGGAATATTTCAGACAGTTTGCTTATGTAGATCTAGTCCATTTCTCAGGAAGGGGCAAGAAGGCCCAACTTAAAGTAAAGAACCAGCTTGGGCATATTGTGCTAAACAGAAGAGAGGGATGGAAGGAAGCAGAGAAAATGTTGGAGGGCCTTGGCTTAACACAGAGTTTCCTATGGAAACCATATGACCCCAATGGTTTCATATCCAAGCGGAGATTGAGATACAACTCTCCAGTTATGAGCATCATAACATGATCCTCATAACAAGACATGCAAACCAGCCTAAGTGGGAGAAAAACACCTTGATAGAGCCCCTAACCCAAGAAGAACTAAATGACAGGGCTAGGAGATATTTATTGAAATTGGCTGACTTGGAGTATCCTTCACAGGTATCTACCCTACCCAGTCCTCATACTACAGCTCCGGGTTCATCATCTGCAACACCAGAAGGGGCAGTACAAACTTCAAAACAGGGACTGGACAAAGGAAAGGCCAAGATGGTGGAAGAAACACAGGACCAGCAGGAACAACAGCAAGAAGGCCAACAGGGCCAGCAGGAGCAACAGCCACAAGATCAGCAAGAAACTGATCAACAGGATCAGGAACAGCAAAAAGGAGAAAGCCAGGTAGCCACCCAAGAAAAAACAACTAGCATGGCGCCCCCTAGGCAAGATTCTAGGGTCGATCCTTCAAACCTCCAAACCCCTCTAAGGGAGGAAATCAGCAGGAAAAGGGATAGGGAGACACCTCTCACAGAAGGACCAGAGAAAAGGCAGAGGCTAAATCCCTTTGGGGAAGAGGACATGCATAGCTTTGAGGCCTCCGCCAGCTCAATGCAACAGGAACAGGACAGAACAACACTGGGGGAGGTTAGCTCCTCAGGGCAAGACAAAAGTAGAGTTGCAGGCATCAAAGACTTCTTTAAAGATGCTAAGAGGAGGAGTGAGCCACTGAAAATAAAGCTATACAATTATCTCTTAAACATGGCTCCATCAAATCAGCAGAGGCTTATGTTTGCATATGATGTACAAGAGGCTAAATTGACTCTGAGTCATTTTACTCCCACAGAGCAACGACCTCAATCAACTGCAAACTACATAAGGACAAACCTAGAAGTCCTTGCAAAAGACATCCACCCTATGGACCAGATTGAGCTTCACAAACAAACAGGTGAGATGGTCTATGCCACCCTGGCAGATAAGACCTTGGTGAATTATAGGCTGCAGAGCAGTTTAAACAACACAACATCACAGCTTGAGTTGGAGAGGGCATCCTCTCAAGCCAAGGACAACAGAATCAGAGCCCTGGAAGACATTATCATAGAATTTGGGCATGATCCCAACGATGTTAAGGCCATTCAGGAGGTCCTTAAACTGAGGGATGCAGATGTAGCTACTATCAAAAAGAAGATGAAAATCCCACCAACAATTCATCCACAGACAGATGAAGTTGCTCAACAAAGAAGAGACAAGGACATCACTAACCTGCTGATGACTTTGTACAAAGAACTAGTGGAGACCCAACAAAGGCTGCAAGATACTGAGAATACCTTGGAAGCAGCTACACAAAGGGGAGAATAAGGACAGTCCTCCAAAGCACCCACAGGGGTAATGAACCTAGAAGAAACCCCTAAAGAGGACATCCCTCCACAGCAGGCAGCAAAAACAACTCCAACAGAAGAAGCTCCAACTACAACAGAAGCAACTACAACAGAGCCATCCACCACAGAAGCAGCTAAAGAGCAGGCCGAGAGCCTGGATATGCAGAAATTAAGACAAGAAATTCAGGTATTGGAGGCTCAAATGTTAGACCTCAATAAAGCCAAGGAAAGCTTAGCCAAGTTAGAAGAAAAATATGACAAATCTAAGCAAAACGTGGCTGAGAGGGAGAGGGAAGTAAAATCCCTAAGGAAGACAATTACAGAACTGGAAAAGCAGCTCAGTTTTGATCAAGTGACAACAGAAATCAAGCAAGTGATATGGACTACCATTGGACAATCAATCTCTAACCAATGGGAGTACATTGATGCTATGTATGAGCAGATAGGACTCATTGGCAAGGCAAAGAAGGAACTGTATAGAGCAAGAAATGCTCTAGGAGACATGGCTGACCTTGCCCCCAAAATGATTGAAATCCTCAACCACAGGAATGCTTCTCAACTAATAAAAATGGGAATTTCTAACAGGACTGAGACCATTTCCTTAATCAAAAGGACTACAACAATGAGAAACCTAATTCAGAACTTAGATAGAAAGGTCCATGATATGCAAGCAGATATACACAAGTTCCAGAATAGGTTTACAGCCCTACAGGACAGAGGGCTCCCCAGCTTAGAAGAATCAGGAAAACTTCTCTCTTATGAGAAGTACATCAAAAAATTAAGCACTTTTTCAGCCATGCAGATTGCTGAGGCTCCTGGGTCATCTACTACAGGCCCACTAACAGGACAAGCACTTTTTAATAAATTAGATAATTTGTTTTTATTAAAAATGAGGTAGCACATTTATTTGATAAACCTCCCGATTTCTATAAATACACAGAAGCTGATGAGACCATAGGGTCGATTTTGAGGCACCAGCTCCCTCCTCCAAACACTTGGCAGGATTTAATACAATTACTTTTGAACCAAGGCTGAGCAGGCAAACGTTTTTGCAGCAGTACAGTCCAAATCACAGGTACAAGTGGACAAAGCCATGTCAGCCAGCATAAAGACACTGAGCCAACTCAGTACAGGTACTCGGCATCAGAAGCAACATCAGCAGGTACAGGTAGCAGAATCAAGAAGGATACAGAAAATCAGAAGTAGTAAAACACTACAATGCTTCATTTATGAAGAACAGCGCAGTTAAAGTCCGCAGTACTCAAAGTGCAAAAAGCTATCCTGACAGCATTTAAAGGCTTTTACTATCATTTATACTTGTAATAACTTCTCATCTGCTTTATCTATACAAGTGTAAGAGATATTTTCCTCTCAGATGACCTCATTCCTGAGATATTTTTGTATTAAAAACTCTATATATTGACCCTCGCGTTTGTTTAGAGGGGTTGGACTCCGGATGTAAGAGATTCTCCTGATATCTTCTCTGTATCTCTGATATTGTAAATTTTCAGATAGTCTAATACAAAGGCAGTGGGATTTCTACAGAGATGTTTGTCTATTGATCTCTTGATGGTGTGTGGCTCAAAGCAGCAAGACTCCTCTGCATTACATGGTCCAAATAAGTTTTCTTCATGGCTCTCTATGTCACCTGTGTTTCCTGTTATTTCATATGTATCTCGTGTTTTCTATGCGTTTAATCTCTAGATAGTGAAGAAAAAGGATAGCATCAGGACTTAGTCATTGACTACCCTGAGCTCAATATGTACTATCTCATATGTTTTCTTTTGATAAGGTGTTTTAAAGCGTAATTCTTAACTGCTACCTTTAATACCACATCATTACCATGTGTTTTTGTTTTAGGAATTCAAGTCATTGCTCCTAGACAACAAGCCTTTTCCATGAACATACAGCTAAGTAACGAAATCTTAATTGCTCACTGCTAGTTGTATTCACCTCACACTCACTATTTACAGTTAGTTCCATGAAATGCACACAGGCCTTGTAGTTTTCCTCCTCACCGAGATCAAGATTTCAAGAGAAAAACAGTCCTAGACCCCATTGCCCAATGGATTAATCTTCCCTGCTAATATAATTTAAAGGAAACAGAAGCATCTCCCCAACCAACTACACAAAAACAATCAAAAACTCATCTCATAACTAGCCTAAACCCTCACTAAAAGTAGTGACAAACCTGATAGAGAGAGCCCTCTCTGACTGCAGTTGGGCTAGAAGCTGCAGCCCAAAGATTGGTCTGTGGTTACCTCGGCCGTATCCCTGAAGGAGTCCAGGGACAACCTGAG
Organism: Pinus taeda; assembly: GCA_000404065.3. Classification (NCBI taxonomy): domain Eukaryota; kingdom Viridiplantae; phylum Streptophyta; class Pinopsida; order Pinales; family Pinaceae; genus Pinus; species Pinus taeda. The sequence goes on along the minus strand of APFE031011508.1, from coordinate 4,336 downwards.
TGTTAACAGGTTGTATAGGTCTAACTTCAAATTCTAATGGGTGAGATATTTTAAATGAAATTTCTGTGTACAATTCCCCTAGACTGCAATCTCTTTAACAAAATAGAAGGATTTTTTTATATTTATTTTTTTTTACCTGGAAAATGTGGAAATGTATATCTCCTACCTCCTTGTCACTACCTCATGAAGCCAACCTTTGGTTTTTCCCTTCTAAAATGCTCTCTACCAATCCTGTAGATGGTTGTTCAATATCCTGTAGGATCTTGTAGGTTTTCTTGGAAGATCCTGTAGGTGATCCTGCGCTGAAAAAAACTACTCACTATCTTTCCTGTAGACTGCTTCAGGGGTCGAGAGCATGCTTGCTTAGATGTAGCCTCGAGATTGCGAATGCCTGCTAAGCATGGGAGTTAATGTTTTATTTCCTCATATGGGTGATTTGAGTGGGATGGTGTGCTAGCAATCGAGGTACGAGTTACCATTTTTGGACCATTGGTCCCACTACCACATCATCATTCTCCTTACCTCATAATCAACTCCCACTTCAGTCATTCATAACCTAACCACTTTTGACCTCATCTCTTCTTTCTCTTGATTTGACTTCTGCCACATGTGTAATGAGCTAACTGTATTCTCCTCGTTGACTGACTGAAGATGGCCAAGTTAACTGACCACCTTTTGCTTATAAAACCAACTCTTTCACAAATCTACATGTTTGATCATACTATATTAACGAGAGAGATTAAGCAAGATAACATACCTATGGTAAGATGCCTTGATGCTACCTATTGGAGAGTGATGTCCTTGTTGTGTATTTGTTGCATGTGTTTTTCTATTTTTTTATCGTCCTCCTTTGATTTTTTTATTTTTTTTATGTGTAGGTATTGGATGGTGATGTTCATGATCTTGTTGTTGATGCTAAGCTCTGGACAATATTATTTGACATTTGGATCTTCATGCTGAAGATAACTGCAACCTGTGAATTTTTGTTTTCTGGGATAGGTCGCTAAAGGATGTCGTGTAGCTACCTGTCCCCTAAATTTTTATTCATTCCTTCACTTCTAGAGAATGAGGATGGTTGTCATGGGTAGAGAAGGGGTCTAAGGATTGGTGAATGAGAGGTATAGCCTTTAGGTGTTATCCCCTTATTCTCTTTCTTTATCCTCTTTTATTTGTTTTTTTCTATAAAAACTATAATTTTTTTGAAACTGACTTATTGGATGAATGTAGGGGTAATCATGGTGGAGAGAGACATGGTGATGAGGTAGTGAAGTAAAAATTTAGTGTTTTGACACAAGCAGGTCATCCCCTTTCTTTAGGGTCACTTTCCTTGGGATTCCCAAGCCACTGTAATTCCTACAGGATCATCCTATAGGTTTTCAGGGAATCTTGTCGGTTTACAGGGAATCCTGTAGAAAACACAGAACCCTTGCAAACTAAGCTAGATGAGTCCATAAATGGAGGGAATGATGGGATGATAAAGGATATGGAATGGAGGAATGAGAACATGAAATTTATAGGTCCTCTTGATCCTATCATATTTCTTTGATCATCCTCTCGTTGACCTACAAACAACATTTTCAAAGTTTTCTTTTCTCTCATTTTTTTATCTTTTTTTTTGGAAACAACTAGTCTTCCTCCAAGAGGTTTTCATCCTAGATGCTTGCCCTGGGTGCCTCAAAAGAGGTTTTCACCCAAATATTTTTTTTATCTTCTTTTTTTTTACACCATTGGGCTGCCTTAAGAGGTTTTCAACCCAATAGTAGGACTTAGGTGCCTCATGGAGGTTTTCACTGGAGTCTCTTTATTTTTTCTCTCATTTTTTTTTCTCTTTTATTTTTTCAGTGACTTGATGGGGTAGAAGCTGAGACTTGCTCCACCACCATCACTATCTTGTTGATGCCATTAATGAATTCTTTCTTTTAAAAGGGATTCTTGTATACCTTCATTCTGTTCCCATTGACAAGTAAAGGAATAACCTCTACATCAATGGTTCTTATTTGCACTGAACCATTATTATGACATTTCTCTATGACATAAGGCCCTAACCATCTAGTCCTTAAATTTCCTTTAAAATATTTGTATCTAGAATCATACAACAAAGCCCAATCACATTCTTGAAATTGTTTTTCCTTTATGTTCTTGTCATGTCAGATCTTCCTTTGAACTTGAGTCACCTCTGTGTGCAGGAGGGTTTGCATTCTAAACTCATCTAACCCATTCAGTTGGAGCAATCTCTCTTGTTGTGCTCTAGTGAGATCTAGATCTAGTTGTGTTGCCATTCTTAATGTGTTGTACTCAAATTGAATGGAAAACAGGGCCTTCTTCCCATAGACCAACTCATAAGGAGTGAATCTAGTGGTGGTCTTCCAAGTTGTACTGTAGGCCCAACTGGCCTCAACTAATCTATCTACCCAGTCCTTTTTGTTACTACTAATCACTTTGGTCAGAATTCCCTTTAGTGCTCTGTTGGTCACCTCCACTTGCCTCTTATCTTGTGGATGATAAGGAGTGGATGTTGTATGCTTGATCTTATGCTGGCTTAACAAATATTCAATCATGTGAGATGTAAATTGGTTGCCTTGATCAATGACCAGTTCTCTAGGGTACCCAAACTTATAAAATACATTTTCCCTTAAGAAATCATCCACTTTCTCCTCTGTTTTTGCCTTGATAGCCTTAGTTTCAACCCACTAGGTTAAATAGTCAGTGCACACAATGATGTACTTCCTTTTCCTGGATGGAGGGTCAATGGGTCCAATGAAATCCATGCCCCACTTGTCAAATGGCTCGAAAGTCACCTAAGGTTGCAGAGGAATTTCATCCCTTGGAGTAGGTTTTCCCATCCTTTGGCACCGATCACACTAACTAGTATACCTCCTCACATCCTGGTGAAGAGTGGGCCAATAATAACCGGCTTGTAGCACCTTGAATGTCGTCCTCATGGATGCAAAGTGACCTCCACAAGGCTTATCATGACAAGTCAGAAGGATGTTAAAGACTTCCTCCTCCCTGACACATCTTCTCAAAATTTGATCTGGGCCTAGTTTGAAGAGGTTTCCCCCAATCCAAGTGAATGGGGTGCTCTTCCTCACAATATTGATTTTCTCTTTGGAGGAAAAATTTGGTGGGAACTATGCAAACACCAAGTAGTTTGCTATGTCATCAAACCATGGAGAGAGAACTGAAATGGTGAATAAGTGTTCATTCGGTAGCTGATCATCAACCATTCCTTCCTCCCCTGCAGGAAAAGATAATCTTGATAAAAAAATTGCAACAACATTCTCCTTGCTAGGATTAACAATAGTGGTTAGATCAAATTGTTGTAATAAAAGTAACCATCTAAGAATTCTGGCATTCACATCAGGTTTATTCATCAAGTATTTAATTTCAGCATGGTCAATATGTACAAATGTTTGCTAACCTGTAATGTAATGCCTAAATTTGTTCAATGAATGCACAACAGCTAGGAGCTCATTTTCAGTCACTGTGTAGTTCAGTTCTTTGATAGATTCTTACTGATGAAGTAAATGGCATAACGTAACTTGTCATCTATCTAGCCTAGAGTTGCTCCTATGGATTCGAGAGAGGCATCGGCATGTATATGGAAAGGAAGGGCTCAATCTGAGCCTCGAAGAATAGATGCAGTGGTCAACTTGTCCTTTAGGGTGTCTAGGGCCTCTTGACAACTTTTTGAGCATAAAAATTCAGAGTCTTTGGCCAATAACCCAAATAAAGGAGAAGCTAACTTATTGAAGTTTTTTATGAATCTATGATAGTATCTAGATAAACCTAGAAAAATTCTTACATTTCTCTATTTTTATGGAAGTAGGACCCTTTGAATGATGGCTATCTTATTTGGGTCCACCTATAGTCCTTTCTGGGATATTGAATGACCTAAAACAGTCCCTCCAGTCATAAAAAACTCACATTTTTTGGGACTAAGGGACAGGTTCATTTCAATGCATTTGTTCAGCACCTTACCTAAGTTGGACAGAGCCTCTTGGAAATCATACCCATAGGGTGTAAAATCATCCATATAAATTCCTACGGCATCATGGACTAGCTCGAAAAACATATTCAAGAATGCTCTCTAGAAAGTGGCAAGGGCATTACATAGGCCAAAAGGAAGGACCCTATAGGCAAAGTACCCCAAGGAAAAGTGAAGGTGGTTTTACCCGGATCTTTTGGACTAATCTGGATTTGATTGTACCCGTTGAACCCATCTAGGAAAGCAAAAAACTTCTTCCTCGCCAGGCAATCTAACACTTGGCCAATGAAAGGCAGAGGTAAATGGTCCTTCTTTGTTGCTTTTTTTAACTCTCTGTAATCGACACAA
>APFE031011506.1:130013-167039 GCA_000404065.3 Pinus taeda | reverse complement strand
AGTCATCTTCTGGGATCTTGATTAGTGTCCTCTCTCTGATAGTTCCTGCTTCCACTTGGAGAATGATGATCTCTTACTCATCCCTGGTCAAAACCAGAGAGGCAAGTGTCGGAGGGGAAGCTTCTAGAAGATTCCATGATCTTCCACCTCGCACTTTGTCCCTGCCATTTGTCCATTCCTGCCATCGCACCCTATAGAGGAGAAAATCAGTATGCATCGCACCTTGTACACTAGGAATGTGATATGCATCGCACCCCTGCATTGAGCTTTTAGTATGGTCTAGTTTTGACCATTTATGAGCAGTTTTCAGTGGAGAACTTCTGGGAGATGATGTAATCAGCTGACCTTGTTCCTTTAGGTAGTGAAGCAACACTTTTAGGGACTTAGGAGCCCTCAATTTATGGACATTTATGATTGGGGTTGAAGTGCCCAAAAATGTCTATAACAAGTTTCAATATGCGGGACCTCTGATTGCAATTTTCGATTTTCCCCGATCACTGATGTGAAATCACTAATATGGCATGCTCTTTGATCTTCGATCTCTAATATGCCAGGACTTCTGACTGTCGATACAACAAGTCACTAATCTGTGAAATGCATACGTTGTTGTGCTGCACCATTGGTCCTCCAATCACTGATTGCAATTCGCTGGGACCTCTGATATGTGATTCACTGAGACCTATGCACTGAGCCTTGAATCAACTGATTGTTGATATGCCAAGACCTCCTATATGCCGGATCTATGATATCTGATTTTGCTGCACCTCCGATTTGTTGGACTTGCGATATATGAGATTCTTCCATGCTTAAGGCTTTAACATCGTGAATTTCAGCATGTCATAAGTTTTGACTCACAAGTCCATTTATAGGCTTCCACATATCGTTGGAAAGATCTTCTAGAGAAATTTCCAATGGAAAGGGTACAATTATCCATTGAGCCCATATGTTACCTAAAAATATGGTTCCAACCTCACTTCGAATCTTCTACTCCTAAACTCTCTAGACAACTAGCAATCACATTCACAATGTGTCCTTAACATGAGGCCTACATCTCCCATGGAATTCCATTCTAGGCCATCACTATAATCATAATTTTATGGCTTTTCTAATAAGCCTGCTACTATGATAATTTTCTACATGAAGCTTGCAACTACGAAGAGATTCCTCCTGAGCCATCACTTCCAACATCTACTGCAACAACCAACCAAGATTTTTTGGTTGAAATCAATGCCAACGCTCCTGCCAGTGGTTAGGCAAGCCAACTACCCAGCACAACTCCTTAGTGTGACTATTGACATCAATGCTAACACACTTTCATATGCCTTCTCAAGGCCATTGGCCATGCACACAATTCCAATTGTCCAACACCTTAGAGTGTGTTATGAAATCAACTCACAAAAAGATAGAAAAGCCTTAGAAATAAGCCTTTTTGAAGGGGAAACCTCCTTTACATTACACAAATGAACAATTCTTGGATTATACAAATGACAAGACCTCCTTTCTATATATAGGATTCTAAGGGGTCATAATATAATCAGAACCGTCATAACAATAATAATGTAATGGAACAATAATAACAATAGTGGGCTTCTATGGGGCACAATAGTAACAATATGGGGACTACATGGGTAGAACAATATAATAAGGGTGTTGTACTAATAACAATAAGGGGTTACACTAGTAGTATAGGGGCCTAAAAAAGTGCTTAAATAACTGATTGCATAAATCTCCAGGCTAAGACAGGCGACCTCAACATTCCTCCAAGAGTCCCATTCTTATTTATTGCTCCACCAAGCTTGAAAATCCTTAGGGATGGTTACTATGATCCTCATTTAACTCTCCTAGACATGCATGCAAAGCAACCGATTGCTTCCTCCATTCCCACTCATTCATCTCTCTTAAATGTTGTCCTCGTTTCCTTGCTTCAGAGTCTTCTACATGTCTAGCCCATTTCACAAATCAACTCCACTGACCCTACATTCAATTCTTTAGCTAACAACTCATACATCCATTAAAATTTTTGTACTGCTCAATCAGAGCACAACATATCATAACTTACATAGGAGGAAAGTTACGATATTGTATTCTCTGACATCCTTAGTCCCCTTGGCCCTTGGCTCCTTTGGTATATCCTTTCTCATAGAACTGAGACATGTGACGGTTGGCTTAATGCTGTATCGGATCCCCCTCTATATTGTAACTCGTACAATTGAAATGTTACAAAATTTCACTATCTGATATCATTTTCTCCCTTACTATTTAGTTCCTTGTGTGTTTTCCTTCTCATAGGACTAAGGGTTGTGACCAGGGGCTTAGCCCTAGGTGCTAAGGCCTGTGGTTCCTTTCAAGGGATTATCTTTTTTTGTTAAATCTTGTTTGCCCTTGGTTCCTTTGGACTCATCACGACTAAGTGTCAAACAAACATTGGAGCCCTCTTCATCGGAACTTCTTTAACCATTATTTTCACAAGAGTTACAATATTGCTATCCTTCGATATTCCATCCTTCGATATACTGACATCACTATCCCTTGCACTTTCTCGAGCCCACCGACTTGCCACCATGTGTTCATCTAGAGGAGAGAGAAAGGGATTCATATGCCCTTGAATTTCCAAGAATTCCTTTGTTAACTTGATTGACATTCCTTGGTGCTTTTAGAAATATCAACCTTGCTGGATATCGTAACTTCTTAAAATGAATCTATTAAGAAATCCCAATATTTCAACGTCCCAGACCTTTGATATTTTGATGAACTTTGATATCCTGATATCCCAACATTTGATATCCAAATCTTTGATATTCCATCTGCTATGATATTTTAGTCTCCAATACTCTGGTCTCAGGGTTTCTAATATTGAGTCCCGATGGGGTCCGATCTATGATATTTAATCCTTCTTGAGACTTGAAGTCCCTAGACTTCGACAAACCATATCTTTCGATCTAGGAGTCTATTTTTAGACTTCCACATACCATTGGAAATCTCTTCCAGAGAAATTTCCAATGGAGAAGGTACGGTGTAGGCTTTGAGCCCATCTGCTACCTCTGAGATGGATACAAACTCTCTACCAGACTTTGCTCCTTGAATATTCTTATTGTGCATGGAATGTTTAACTCCTAGCCACCTTAGGCATCATTTTATGGCTTCTCTAGTAAGCCTACTACTATGATGATTATCTACATAAAGCCTATAACTACCATGGGATTTGATCTAGTCCATCATTGTAGTCATCATTTTATGGATTTTCCAGTAATCTTGCTACTATGATGATTTTCTGCAAAGCACTATAGCAACCATGGGATTCCTCCTGGATGCCTAATCATCATATTGACCTTAGATGACATCAACTCCAACACTAACACAACCATCCATACACCACCAATTGTCCAACAATATCCCCCTTCGGTATTGATGCAAACACCATAAACTCCCCCTTAGGCTAGGCATAGTCTTCTCTGATGTTAATCTTCTCCCCCTTTGGCATCAATGGAAAAGAATACTTCCTGAATACTCCTCCCGAACCATTGCACCCTACTCTTCCATGAGTCCCACATGTTGAGTAGCTGCCATCGCCTACCAAAATGAAGCCATTTGGGGGAAGGAGTCACAACTCCTATCTACTACTTGAGATATTCAAATGGTTCTCTTGCTAGTGGCTTAGTAAAGACATTTGCAAGTTGCTCTTTGGTGGCCACATATTCAAGTCTGACAATAGTTGCTGCAACTTGTTCCCTCACAAAATGGAACTTGATAGGAATATTCTCAGTATTTGAATGCATGACTCGATTGTTGGAGATGTTGATGGCACTTGTGTTGTCACACATTATTGGAATAGGATCAGTTAGCTCTACTTGAATATCTTTTAAAGTCTGCTTCATCCATAGAATCTGCGTGCAACAGGTAGCAACAACAATATATTCTACTTCAGCAGTTGATAAAGAAATGGAGGCTTTCTTCTCGTTGACCCATGACACCAAACATTTTCCTAGGAAGAAAGCTGCACCAATAGTACTCTTCTTGTCATCAAGGCTGCTAGGCCAATCTACATTAGTGTGGGCCTTTAACTTGAATTCTTATATCTTAGCATACCACAATTCATTAGGGGAATTTTGAGGTCTAAAATGGGTCTCCTAAGAAAAATGTACAACCAAAATAAAATTCATAAGAACCAATAGGACTCAAGATGATGATGTCAACCATGGGGGATGGTTCATCTTTTCTGGAGTAAAAAAGTAAAAATATTAAAAAATAATAAAATAATAAAACTACTTTTTCAACTCGTATTTTCAACTTATCTCCCTAAGGTTTTACTCAAATTTCGAGCAGGAGTACTTGTTGCATACTTTCGATGGACCCTGCTACATGAAAAATGAGAAATGCATGAAAAAACATGATTGCAATCACATTTTTCATGTATTTCTGATTTTTTGTGTAGGAGGTTCCATTAAAAGTATGCAACTGTAACACCCTCCTCCCACATCTACTCACGAAACTGGCCATTGGGGTAAACATGCAACGAGAGACCACTATGATATGATTTGACCGCCCAAGTCATGTTAAGGAAGTGGAATCGATGGAAACACACCATACATACATTAAATATCAGCAACAGGACCCTCAAGAACCAATCCAATACTTTAAACAACTTTCCTTGGGGTCTCGATGAGCTTTTGGACAATTTGAGGCTCAGTCCCTCCCATTCTATAGGCATGAGTGCAACCAACAACTCAAAGTCACTCTCACAAGCCTGCCTACCAGTGACCAGAGACCAAATCATTCAGTGTTATGGTAGCGACTTCAAGATTTGAGCCACTTTTTTCAGGCCCAAAGCCCGGGTCGCTGCCCATAATTGAACCATCTCTTTAGATCAGTAAATTAACATGGAAATGACCATACTAAAGTAAGTACTCGTTTGAAACCATGACTAGACCCCTACTAGCCACAACAAGAATTTTGTCAAACATATTGCAAATGTGTAATCTACAGTTGTAATTAACATTTTTGAGCATAGGGGTCTCATACTTCATAGAGAATTACTAACAACCATTGATGCCTCAACACATCAACTGCCATTCCATCCATTAGGTCATATATATATATATATATTGATCTATATTGATCTTTCAATTAAAAGTAAAAACACGAGGAAGGCCATACATGGCTGTTTCCATAAAACACATACATAACCAACATAATAGGGACATAAATACTCATGAAAGTACATCGATATAGACCATGTATAATCCATCTAAATGCTCATAAAAATATAAGGAGAAATGATATTTCATTGATGATGCAAAATCCAAATTCGGGATGGGAATTCCATGTTCCACCTGACTATACAATGGCTGAGCCAAATCACTCTTCAACCATTCATCCCCGTGCCATATTCCAAGCATGAATGTGGGATATCATAGAACACATCAATCAAAACTCATCCAGGGCTTCCAGAGGCCATCCACCTCTACCCATCAAACAATTATTCCACCTCATGGTCGGACATCACATAACCATCATCATATTGGTCTCCATCCAATCCTTCTAGGTTTCTAGAGCATTTTTCTAGCCAAGGCTTCCAGAACTAGTAACTCAACACACAACTTATATAAGGCTTCCAAAGTGTTTGTCCAACTAGGGCTTCTACGACTAGTAAATCAACCCACCTAGGGCTTCCAGAGTGTTTTTCCATCCAAGGATTCCAAGAATAGTAACTCAACCCAAACTATTACAGGACTTCCAAAGCGTTTGTTCAACCAGGGCTTCCAGAACCAATAACCCAACCCAAGCTAAGGAAACATGAGAAACAACTAAGAACAAACACTAAAAGTAAACCCACAATCACCATGGATATCCAGGAAATGGCAAGGCTAGGCAATCCAATGTCGATCCAGGAAATCCTCCATGCCAATGATAAATCACAACCAAGAAACCAAATGCGTATTCCATGCATGCCAAAACTAGTGAAGAAATCATACATGGAACTTGGTACTTGCAAGAAAATTTGATGTAATTGTTGATGTTGATACCTTATTGTGCTTTCCTGCTCTTCCGTTTCTTTCTTGCACCAAGAATCCAAGTATGCCACACCCCCCAAGAGTGCTTCAAGAAAACTCTAAGTATCCAAGATTATGAGAGAGAGAGAGAGAATAATGAGAGAGCTCCAACAATGAACTAACAAAAGGTTACCAACCGATCCTCAGAAGCCTTTTTATGGACGAGGCCTCTATTTTCTTCATTTTCCATTATTTTCCTCCATTTTACTCCTCACATGCAACTTGTGACCTTTCACCTGCTTTTTCTCCTAATTTCCATTATTTTCATAAATAAATGTGCAAAAATGCCTTTTTTCCTTTCCAAAGCGTTAGCCATTGCCTTTGCTAATTTCGTTAGCCATAAATAACCAAATGAACACCCCCTAGGATGTATTTCACAACATTCAACTTGTAATAAGTTTCCCATCGACCGTGGTTATTGTTTTTAACTTTTATTACATTGATTTTTCACGAGGGCTATTACAGAACCCTCCCCCTTGGGGGACACCATCCTCGATTTTCAATCACACATATACCTCAACAAACTGCTAAAAGAAGACATACTGCTTATGGATATTTATAACACAACTTGATGCAATATTTACAATGAAAGATCGGCTCAAGACAAAGCATCATGAAAACATGACAACATATCGCATAGCGGAGATTTATAACACAACTCATTACAATTTTTATCACAAAATCCAACCTTGATAGGCTGTTGATCAAGTAGACTCTAAGTAACTCTTTCAAACCATTCTTTTTGCTGAGGCTTAGCCTCCTCAACCTGAGAGGGCTCTCTCAATAGGCTTAAGATTTTTGATTAATGATTTGATGGTTAACTCTAGTAATAAAATCGAACAAAATGTATAACTGGTTGAATCATAGATTAGAAAACATTCATTGGGCTATGGAGTCAAGATAGTCTTCAACAAAACATCATGATGAGCAAAGCATGGAAGTCAAGGCACTTGGAGTTTTAGGTTTACAAGTAAAACAGTGACACAGTAAATCAACACAGTTTACAAGCATGTGAAGGAAGTTAGAGCATTTTCCAATGAATTCTGAGTATCACAAGCTCATACCACTGCAAATAAGTAATTGAACAAGGCCATAAAAACATCAACCACATAAAATCCTTGTGAATCTTGAGTAGTCATTGATCTTTGTATTAAGTTTGAAAAACCGCAGTTTCTTACAATAACACAACTTTCTTTTGCTAATGAAATTACCAACCTTGACAAATTCGATTCTCATGATTTATATAGAGTTTTACCACCTTGTATACTATGATCCATATTTAGAGTAATTCAAATTCCTAACTTAGACACCTATATTTTCATAAAACAAACTATTTAATTACAACTTGAAAACTAGCTATCTTTAAGAGTCCTAATACAAATAGGAGTAAAACTCCTAAAACATGCTTCTAACAACCTTATCTATGTCTTCAATACATTCTTTAATTAGTTACCAACCATGTCTTCGAGCTTGATGATGTCCATAGTGCTATTGCAAAACCTACTAAGTCATGACCTAACTGTCCTGAAAACTAGGAGACAAAGTTGCTCCTTTTATGGCCCTTAATCCTTAATGCTTATTTTCAAATAGTTTTGCTGGTGTACATGTGGCATGCATTAATAATCCATAAAAACTTCGATTTCCACCTATGCAAAAAAGAAAACTCAAAAATATGGAGTAAAGGATGAAACATGACTGTGCTGTAAAAATACTCTGTTTTCGTAGCACAAACTTTACATCACTTATGAAATAATTATTGGAAGTTTGCTTTCTACACCACTGCCACCTGAAAACTATATGATCCCATGTCTACCAGCAACTTCAAAATTTGGAACTAATCAAGCCTTACCTCCGAAAAGCATCTATAAGTGCTAAATGATCATCTTCAGCAGTTTCGTGGCGCGCTATGAAACTACTGTGCATGCTCTTTTTCAATACGGTCTTCAAAAATCTGTAGTTTGGGTGTTTTTCAAAATTCCATGAAGACTGATATGATCAACCAAGAACCAAAACCACTTACTCTTATAAGATTTTATTCTTTGAAGTTTTGTTTTCACCTTAATGAAAGACTGACCTATAAATTTATCATTTTTTGTATTGTTTTTATCTGAGAAATAGGTGTTGAGACAACACCTATATCTTTTGATCACTGATGTCTATTACAAAAATGGAGGAAAATTTTGTAGATAGGAATGTTTTTAAGAAAAAAATCTTTCAGTTTTCAAAAATGAGTTTTCAATTGCTCAGAAACCCCCTTGGAAGTTGACTACTAAAAACCGAAAAAGTGCTAAAAGTTCACCTTCAGCAGTTTCGTAGCGCGCTACGCAATAAGCTTATTTTCGTAGCACAAATCACCTTTTTTGAACTAGCTACACTATGAAACTGTTGATTCTTGTATGATTACAAAAATTTAACACTAAACTTAATGGAATGTCTTCTAAATGGAAAATATGACCTATTTGAGCATGAAGTGAACCTAAAGGACTTTATTTGGAAATGAAAGATGACATTTTAAGACTTCAAACCATATCAATTACCCTTTTATCAAGGCTAAAATGACTTTTATAACTCCTTGAAATCATGACCAAAAGTAGAGTTGACACAATGATGTTTTGAAAAATTTTGGGTGATAATAGTGGCTCCACTAGGGATAGTATGCCCCAGTGGTACACTAAGAACTGGTAGCTCCAGTGCTTCTATCCATCCTTTAGAATAAAATTCTGAAATTCTACCGAATCTTCCCCCCATGATTTAATGATTTCTGTAAGAGGGATTCAAACTACACCTACTAAAAAAAATGCTTAGTCAACCTACCCTGAGCTTATTTCCACATTCCTACCTACCCTATCAGCTGCAACCTCCATTTGTAACTCAAGGAACATGAAACTTCCAATGAAGCCAGTCATTGATATGATCTGACACTTGAATCTCTTGACTATGCTTGAAGCAAAAATAAACATGATACTGAAATAACTGAGGCAACATGAGATGTAACTGATCTTCAAGATGAAAATATAACTGGAAATATGAACAATAAATCTTTTCCATGTAATCAGCTATAGGGTCACAAAAGACATGATTAGTTTGATGATCATCATAACATTCTATATCTTCAGACAATTGATTCTCAACCACAAAAGATTCCTTTGATATGCTATCCAACTACTTTTCTAAATGATTCCAACAAGCAATGTGATTTTCCTCATTATTATGATCATTCTTTGATGTAAGCTGCTGCAAAGTATGACATAAAAAATCAACCTTTTCCTCTTCCTGAGGGTTATAAAATATATCTGCTTGAGTATTTATTCTTGGTGTTTGCAATGATTTTCATATTCTTTATGATCAAAAGACTGGCAAGTTTGCTGCATCTTTACATTAATCTCAGAGGATGTAACATGGTTTTCATAAGCAAACCCATACTGAATTTCATATTTCATTTCATGGGATGTTATCCTTTCTTCTTGATGTTGAAATGTATTGTTATGAAGAGCCTCTAAAATTTCTTCATCCATGAATTCATCATCATCATAACAATCCTCCAAATATTGAATAAAACTCACAGAATGTTTACAACAATCTTTGACCAGCAATAAGGAGGGATGACACTCTTTATACATCTCATAGAATACATCATGGAAATTAGGAAGCGAATATAATGAACCATTTTACAAGCCTTTATACCAAGACCATGCTTTTCCTTATAAAGTGGTCATAAACATCTTCATGAGACAATATTCAGGGAACTAAACCTTAAGACTTTGTAGATGCATATGGAACCTAACCAAATGAAGAGCAGCATTGTCTTTATTTTCATATTTGAATATTGAAATATCATCTAACCATTCAACCTTTGGCATAGGATTTGGAAAACCATGGATATGAGACCGATTCATAAGGGCATACCTAGCATTCATTATTGTAATGGCACTCATCTTGAAACTTCATCAAACTACTGATCTTCTAGAAGTGGAGTCAGCTTCCAATTTTTTATTTGATGTGTGGAGTCGCCAAGGTAGATGCATCCTCGAACAGCGTCCTGAGCTCCTGCTACCTTCAGAAGTTCAACTTCTTGATTTCGAGAATGAGTAATCTTCAAACTCCCAGCAGACGCACCAAAACGTTATCACAAAATCTGACCTTGATAGGCTGCTGATCAAGTAGAGTCTAAGTAACTCTTTCAAACCAATCTTTTGGCCGAGGCTTAGCCTCCTCAACTTGAGAGGGCTCTCTCAAAAGGTTTAAGATTTTTTATTAATTATTCGATGGCTAACTCTAGTAATAAAATTGAACAAAATGTATAACTGGTTGAATCAAATATTAGCAAACATTCATTGGGCTATGGAGTCAATATAGTCTTCAACAAAACATCATGATCAACAAAACATGGAAGTCAAGGCACTTGGAGTTTTAGGTTTACAAGTAAAAAAATAACACAGTAAATCAACACAGTTTACAAGCATGTGAAGGAAGTTAGAGCATTTTCCATTGAATTCTAAGTATCACAAGCTCATACCACTGAAAATAAGTAATTGAACAAGGCCATAAAAAAATCACCACATAAACTCCTTACGAATCTTGAGTAGTCAAATTGATCTTTATATTAAGTTTGAAAAACCACAGTTTCTTACAATAACACAACTTTCTTTTGCTAATGAAATTACCAACCTTGACGAATTCGATCCTTAATATTTCTATAAATTTTTAACACCTTGGATACTATGATCCATATTTAGAGGATTTCGAATTCCTAACTTAGACACCTGTCTTTTCATAAAACAAACTACTTAATTACAACTTGACAGCTAGCTGTCTTTAAGAGTCCTAATACAAATAGGAGTGAAACTCCTAAAACATGCTTCTAAAAACCTTATCTATGTCTTAAATACATTCTTTAATTAGTTACCAACCATGTCTTTGAGCTTGATGATGTCCACAGTGTTGTTGCAAAACCTAATGAGTCATGACCTAACTGTCTTAAAAACTAGGAGACAGAGTTCCTCCTTTTAAGGCCCTTAATCCTTAATGCTTATTTTCAAACAATTTTGCTGGTGTACATGTGGCATGCATAAATAATCCATAAAAAATTCATTTTCCACCTATGCAAAAAAGGAAACTCAAAGATATGGAGGAAAGGATGAAACATGATTGTGCTGCAAAAATACTCTGTTTTTGTAGCACAACCTTTACATCACTTATGAAATAATTCTTGGAAGTTTGCTTTGTACACCACTGCCACCTGAAAACTATATGATCCCATGTCTACTAGCAACTTCAAAATTTGGAAGTAATCAAACCTTACCTTCGAAAAACATCTATAAGTGCTAGATGATCATCTTCAGCAATTTCGTGGCACGCTATGAAACTGCTGTGTATGCTCTTTTTCAACACGGCCTTCAAAAATCTGTACTCTGGGAGTTTTTCAAAATTCCATGAAGAATGATATGATCAACCAAGAATCAAAACCACTTACTCTTATAATATGTTCTTCTTCACAGTTTGGTCTTCACCTTAATGAAAGACTGACCTATAAATTTATCATTTTCTGCACTGTTTTTATTTGAAAAATAAGTGTTGAGACAGAGCTTATATATTTTGATCCCTGATGTCTGTTACAAAACTAGAGGAGGTTTTTGTATATAGAAATTTTTATAAGAAAAACCTCTTTTAGTTTTCAAACATGAGTTTTCAATTGCTCAGAAACCCCCTTGGTAGTTGACTACTAAAAACAGGAAAAAGTGCTAAAATTTCACCTTCAACAGTTTCATAGCGCGCTACAAAATTAGCTTGTTTTCATAGTGCAAATCACCTTTTTTGAACTAGCTGTGCTATAAAATTGTTGATTCCTTTATTATTGCAATAATTTAACCCTAAACTTAATGGAATGTCTTCTAAATGGAAAATGTGACCTATTTGACCTTGAAGTGAACCTAAAGGACTTTATTTGGAAATGAAAGATGACATTTTAAGACTTCAAACCCTATCACTTACCCTTTTATCAAGACTAAAATGACTTTTATACCTCCTTGAAATCATGACCAAAAGAAGAGTTTACACAATGATGTTTTGAAAATTTTTGGGTGATAACAATAGTATTTACAATGATCATCCTGTCGAATGCCAACTCATATGTCATCATAACACCATGACAACATACCCACATGATAACATAATAACATGATAACATAACCATAATGAGATGGCACCCGTACTACATAGTGGACTTTATAACACAACTCATTACAATATTTACATCCATACACATGGGTACATATAGAAACATCACCATAAATATAGATACTAAAACATATGCCGAATCATATACCAAAACATATATCAAACATATATTATTCATCGTTTCTAAGAACATGTCAAAACATCATATAATATATATCAAACCATCATAAAGCATATACCAAACCACCATAATAAAATACCAAACGACCATAAGAAAATACCAAACCACCATGTCAAGTTGCTTGCCTCAATCGACAAACAAGGAAGGATACATGGTCCACGTCTGATCCGACATCTCCCATGTAGATTCATTGGGCCCAAAGTGCTTCCATTACACTTTAACTTGCTCAATTTCTTGGTTCGAGAGCATGAGAACCTTTTTTTGAAATATACACTAAGGCTCTGACTGGAATTCTCCATCTGGTTCCACCTGCAATACAGACCAGTCAATCACATGATCAACATCCTTAACATACTTCTTAAGCAAAGATACATGAAAAACATTATGGGCTTTCACTGTCGGAGGTAGTGAAAGTCAATAAGATACTGGCCCAATCCTTTCAATGATGTTAAAGGGTCCATAAAATCATGGTGCCAACTTGGTACATGAGCCAATCCACAAGGAGATCTTCTTTGGTTTGATGCACAAGTACACTTGTTCCCAACATGGAACTCCTTGAACAACTTGTTCCTGTCTTCATATCTCTTATTCCTATCCTGTACTATCTTTAGATTCTTTTTGATCACATTCATTTTTTGTTCCATGTATATCAACATAACTGGTCCAATCAATACTCTGCTAACCGGATCACTCCTACTGATAGGAGTGTTACAACTTTGCCCATACAGTGCCTCAAAAAGATTCATCCTCAATGACTCCTAATAACCATTGATGTATGTGAACTCTACCAAAAGGCGATAATCTCCCCACTTCCGTTGTTGATACATCAAATAAATCCTCGACATGTCCTCTAATATCCTGTTGACCTTCTTTTTCTATCCATTTGTCTTCAGATGATAAGTTGTGTTGAAGGCCAACTCTATGCAAAAAGCTGCAAATATCTTCTTCCAAGACTTGGAAGTGAACTTCACATCCATGCCTAACACAATATTCTTCGGAATGCCATGTAGTCTAACCACATCTCTGATGAAAACTTATGCCACATCGTTAGCTGAGAATGTAGACTTTACTAGAATGAAGTGTGAAGACTTTGTCAACCTGTCCACAATGGCCATGATGGAACCATGCTGCTTCACTGTCTTCGACAACCTTGTGATGAAGTTTGTTGTAGCTCTGAGAGACAGCCTTAGATTTATTACAAGACCAGTGCCTGGGCACATCTAAATTTGGAGTGTCTCAAATGATTCACAGTAAAGGGAAACCTCACTTATAATCTATATGTATAGATAATGGGTTGGTTCATTCACCTAAAGGAGTAAGACATGAATTTCTTGGTACTTCTTCCCATATACAAATCTCGTAAATATGTATAAAATAGTGGAGGCAAAGTAGTCCAAGGACTTATAGTTTAATAGAATTTTGCATAGAAATGATATAGGATGCAGAGGAGGAGTAACTCATCATATGGAGCTTACAACATCAAGAATTCTATGCATAACACATAGAGCTCGCATCTTTAATAATTCCTATACTTATTTGAGTCAGAAGTAGACATAATGGGAAGAAGAAAGGTCGTGTGCTATGATTCATGAATAACAACTGTTAAATATAAAATTTCAATAATCCATGTAGGCACTAGCATTAACAATGTTGATACAAATGAATCTGTGAGGAACTTACAGGCACATGCATAACATATTGATACCAGCGAATCTGTGAGGAAGTCTTGAAATATTTCTAATAGCAGTACTTACATGAATTCAAAGAAGAAATGATCTGAAAATGGGGCACTAAAGGCTTCTTGTCAAGCTTACAAGAACCTCTCCCACTTCCAAAGCTTAAACATTCCCAAGGCCTTATGATTAACCAAGTGTGGAATTAATAATGCTTGAAAATAGGTGTATGATTGTGTTTGTTTTTAACCATTAATGTGCTTCAAGTTAACTTGCATATGCTGATATAAAATACATATAACATTAAATGGAACAACAAATAAGAAAACAAATAAAACACAATATAATATGGAGTTCACCCAAAACTCTTCGGCTACATCTCTTTGGGCTCTAGTCAACTTGACTAGGCTCTTTGGGATTATGGCTGAAATCTTTTTACAAGCTCCATGCTCCACTCCATTGTATTGCACAAAAACAATGGGCTTAGAACACCATCTTATCCCTGGCTCTAAAGCTCTTAGGCTTTCTGGCTTTGGCTCTGGCTCTAGCTCTAGCTCTTGGCTCTTGGCTCTAGCTTGTGGCTCTGGCTCTGGCTCTGGATCTGGCTCTTGCTCTAGCTCTCGGTTCTAGCTCTGGCTCTTGGCTCTAGCTCTTGGCTCTTGGTTTCTTGGTTCTGGATCTATGAGCTCTCAGTAGTTCGCTTGACCTCCAAGCGACTGTCTCAGCAACTTTAAGCTCTATGGTTTTTCGCTCGACCTCCAAGCGACTCCAGCTACTCCCTCTGCTACCTGCACTTTCAACTCTGCCTACACTGCCTACTCTCAATCATGCTCTTTGGCTTCTTTGAGGCATTCTTCTGGCTCTACGGCTTCCTGTCTATTTCTTTGCGTATAATCATTCCTCTGTCTCTTCATCTGGCCCTGTAGCTTCTAGCTCTGTGGATCTGCACGTTACAAACACATCATTGTTTACAAAACACCCACTTATTGTGTGGCACAATGATCAGGGGATGTTACAAAGGAATTGGGCCCTTTCTTTAGGTGAAAACCTGAAAATGGAACAAAATTCCAATACATAGAGTTTTTCTGAAAATACACTATCAGGCGTGAAATCCAAACTTCAAACATTGTGAAATCGCCCCTATAAACCCATTCAGGTTTGCCTTTTATGGTTATCGCAAGCCCACCATTGATTTGTGTGGTCTCCAATCCAACCACTGGCAGTTTGTTTCGGGTGGCTTATGTGCACAGAGATTACCCGCCGAAAAAAGTGGTTTTCTCTCTCCTGCGCCATGCCACATGTCAGCTAGTGTATGGGTTTGGGCAAAGCCTGCCCAATACCACTTACCACCTGAGGCTTGCTCGAAATCTCGCTTACCACGAAACTCAAAATTTATAGGGCTTCATTTATAAACCTTTCGATTCTGCCATTCTGTCACAAATCGTTATCGCATGGCGTAATGGCCAAAACCCCATTTACACGAGAAATACATTGAAAATTTGAATTTTCGGATTTCAAATATTATGCAATCAGGCTTATAATTCCCATCGGGTTTGGCCTTTATTGGATTATCGCAAGTCACATGCCCAATGACCCTTTTTATCGGGGATCATCGATCACCTGATCACCGATCTGCCGATCTGCCGATCCGCCAATCCACCGATCACTGATATCGCACCTTGCGTATCCCATCGGTGGGGGTCTATGCCTTTTGCTCCTTCGATTGTCGATCAGCTGATCGTTCTGATTGCTAATGAATGCAATCACTATGTTCATGCATATGCATTAGTGATTAGCGATTAGTGATGAAATGCATGCATAAGCTTAATATGCATGAATCTTTCTTTCCATTTCTGCCATCTTCTCTTTCCACTTTCTTTAGCTTTTGTGGAAGAATTGTCTGATTCAGAGTCCAACATTTTGCAGCAAGATGTCCTTTCTTATGGTAGTAAGTGCACTGCATATGCATCCTCTTGATAGCATGATTTGCCTTGCCCAATGGACCTTTGGCTTCTTGCTTCCTTTCCTTCAAAAGTTTCCTCTATGTGGCCATTCTCTTCCAACATCTAGAAACATTATGGTTATCCAAACCACAAAAGGAACATGCAATTCTTTTCCAATGCTTACATGGAAATTTATCATGCTTAACATAATCAAAAGGAATGTGTTTAGAATTAGATTTATACCTTTCTTTTTCACCTTTATTGCCTTCATGAGGAGGTGAAATGAATGAAGAAGTGGCTCCCTTTGGAACACCATCAATCTCTTCAAGGTTGTTAGAGTTTCCACAACTCTCTAGTTCAATTGTGTGCTTTTGAACACCTGCATCCTACAATTGATGTTTCAAGCTATTGCATTCCTCCTAAATACAATCTTCACACTCTTGAGGTAGAGGATTTGAAATGAAACTCCTTCTTGGAATTGTTTCAATGGCCTTCATGGTAGCTTTGGAACATCCTCCATAAGACTGTCCATAGCCAAGACCCAAATACTTAGGCCTTTCCTCAACCATTACTGGTTCAACAATACCCTATGCATGTTTACCCAAGTCTTTTCCTTCATAGCCCATCTTGGAAATTAGCCTGGAACCTATGCCTCTAGTATGTTTTTCAAAAGAATCAACATAAGCATTCTTAGAAGAATTTGAAGACAAACAGGAATTCTTTACCTCTTCTTCAAGCTGATACTTGACTAAGGCTTCTTTGGCAACAAAGAGTTGTGACTCCAACTCATGCATCCTTTTCAGGTTCATATTTGCAATATGAAGTTGCCTCTCCATTTCTTGCAATTTTTCAGAAAGCAACTACTTCTCTTCCTCCACAGAATTCAAAAGCTCTCTAAGTATGCTGCTCTTCCTTCCATCCTCATAGATTTCTCTCACCATATCCAACATGGTGAACAATTCTTGCTTCATGTCTTCATCAAAGAATCCTGTGAAGAAAGTAGAATTTGAGGACTCACTTGTAGAAGTAGTCATTATGCCAATGAACAAAAGAACTTCAAACAAGATTAATAAAGAGCTTATTCAGCAACCTTTTTCAAAAAACCTCTTGTGCTTCAAGGATTTCCTTGAGGTCCTTTGGGATAAGAATAATTCCTTCAACCCTTCTTCCTTTTTGTCCTCCCTAGATTGAGATATCAATAGCTTTCTCTTCACCTCTGCAAACTCACATAATAGTTAGTCTGCAACAAGCATACAATCAATCAGACAATCAATCCTTGACTTCCCAAACACCTTTCAAACAAGCAATATTTGCTCTGTCAATCAAGCATTCTGATCTGATACCACTTGCTTTGGTATAACCAGTTTTGATATCACCTGCTTGAAGGTAAGGTTAATCAATATCAAGCTCTAATACCACCTGATTTGAAAATGGGGCACTAGAGGCTTCTTGTCAAGCTTACAAGAACCTCTCCCACTTCCAAAGCTTAAACATTCCCAAGACCTTATGATTAACCAAGTGCAGAATTAATGATGCTTGAAAATAGGTCTATGCTTGTGTTTGTTTTTAACAGTTAATGTGCTTTAAGTTCACTTGCTAATGCTGATATAAAATACATATAACAACAAATAGAACAACAAATAAGCAAACACATAAAACACCAATATAATATGGAGTTCACCCAAAACTCTTGGGCTATGTCTCCTTGAGCTCTAGTCAACATGACTAGGCTCTTTAGGATTATGGCTAGAATATTTTTGCAAACTCCATGCTCAACTCCATTTTATTACACAGAAACAATGGGCTTAGAACACCATCTTATCCTTGGCTCTGAAGCTCTGAAGCTTTCTGGCTCTGGCTCTCGCTCCTGGCTCTAGCTTGTGGCTCTGGCTCTAGCTCTAGCTCTGGCTCTCAGCTCTAGCTTTGGCTCTTCACTTTGGCTCTTGGCTCTCAGCTTCTTGGCTCTAGCTCTGGCTCTGTGAGCTATCAGCAGTTCACTTGACCTCCAAGCTTCTGTCTCAGCAACTTTTAGCTCTCTAGTTTTTCACTTGACCTCCAAGCGACTCCAACGACTCCCTCAGCTAACTGCGCTTTTCGCTCTACCTGCGTTGCCTGCTCTCAATCGTGCTCTTTGGCTTCTTTGAGGCATTCTTCCAGCTTTGCGGCTTCTTTTCTGTTTCTCTGAGTATAATCATTCCTCTGTCTCTTCATCTGGCCCTCTGGCTTCTGGCTCTATGGCTTTGCGCATTACAAACACATCATTGTTTACAAAACACCCGCTTGTTGCGTGGCACAATGATCAGGGGTTGTTAAAAAGGAGTTGAGCCCTTTCTTCAGGTGAAAACTCGAAAATGGAGCAAAATTCCAATACACAGAGTTTTTCCAAAAATACACTAGACTTCAAACATTGTGAAATCGCCCCTATAAACCCTTTCAAGTCTACCTTTTATGGCTATCACAAGCCCACAATTGATCTATGTGATATCCGATCCAACAACTGACAGTCCGTTTTGAGTGGCTTATGTACACAGAGATTACCCACCCGAAAAGGTGGTTTTCCCTTTCCTATGCCATGCCACGTGTCAGCTAGTGTATGGGTTCGGGCGGAGCTCGTCCAATACCACTTACCGCCTGAGGCCTACTTGAAATCCTGCTTACCATGGAACTCAAAATAAATAGGGTTTCATTTATAAACCTTTCGGGTCTGCCATTCTATCACAAATCACTATCACATGGCATAATGGCCAAAACCCCATTTACACAAGAAATACATTGAAAATTCGAATTTCTAGATTTCAAATACTATGCAACTGGGCTTATAATTCCCATCGGGTCCTGCCCTTATTGGCTTATCGCAAGTCGCATGCCCAACAACCCTTTGTATTGGGGATCACCGATCACCTGATCGCCGATCTGCCAATTTGCCGATCCGCCAATCACCGATATCGCACCTCGTGTATCGCATCGACAGGGGTCTATGCTGCCTTTTCCTCCAATCACTGATTGGTCGATCGCTTTGTTCGCTGATTATCGCAATCGCTAATCACATGTCACCTTGTTTGGGGTCCTGATATCAGGCAAAGGCCTACCTTCAATGTGATGAGTCAGAGATCATTGATTAGGGGTCCTTCCACCCTGTCCTTAAGTCCACCCCTTTGCACATTTGCGATGTGATTTCCTTAAGGAGCCTTTTAGGCCATTTTTAGAAGAAATGCCTCCTTTTTCAAAGGACAAAGGCAATATTCTTTCTACGATAACTTCTTCACCCAAAGTCAATTTTAGCCCATTAAAGTTGCAGTAGATTCAGAATGAAAAGATCTACACAATGGGGCTATTTCCAAGGGCATCCTTGGACTTTAATTTTCCTTTGTGAGGAACACTTTAGACTTAGAAGTCTATCTTAGATCCATTTTGGATCAAGAAACATGAACAAAATGGGTTTTAATAGAGGGAGAACATATTGTAATACTTGGAGGTAGAAGCACCACTATATCTATTCAAATTCTGAAAAATCTATATTGTAAAGCCATACAATATGAAAATAAGATGTAGTGTTTCTTTAGAATTTCTAGAACTTTGTTAAGTCTTGCCTTCCCCTATTTATTTGGAGACAGGAGCAAGAACATTCATTACAACAAAATATTTATGGCCTAGTCTTAGCTGTCAGTTTGACTAGCTATCTTAGACATAGATGGCTCTATGGCCCAAAACTTTACAGAATTAAAAGCCTCATTGAAAGGAGGCACATTGCAATACAATAAATAAGTAAACAATCAGATGCAAATAAATGAAATCTCTCCTTTCCCATCCTATGATCGTCTCTACTTCAAGAGATAGTCTGCTCATGGTATGGCTTCCTGTTATGCTTAGCTGACCTTTGTCATTTCTTTCTTTATTGCATTCGATGTCGACCTTCGGACCTATGTCACAATGAGCCTTTCTGATTCTCCCCATGCCTGATTTTGAATGCTCTACCTACTTCCCTTAAAGCCACAGATGCCAACCCATCACGCCTTTATTGCCCTATACCGTGCTCTCGAAGCCTTTCTACAATTGGGGCCTTTACTCTTGTAGACACTGTAGAATGGCAAGTTTCAAAGTTCCTTAGTCCCCCTTGAGTTTAGCCTCTTATACTGTTGTTTTCCTCATATGACTAGGGGTTGCGACCAGGGGCTTAGCCTAAGGTTTCTAGATCCCTTTAAAACATTTTCGGGGGGCCTTTCTCCTTTGTAAGAAAAAAATCCCGCATCACGGCAATATCTCGTGCTTGCCTTTGATAACACCCAATGATACCTGTGATTTCCAATCTATGGGATTAGGCCCACCAACTGTATCACAATCACAATACGAGAGAGGGAGGGTCCTTACGTCCTTTTACATCAAAGGCTGACGGTCTGGACGTGAATTCTTCATGAGATATGTCAAATGAAATATCACATCCGAGAGGATTCCCAGTATATCACAATCACAATCCTGGACACTTTGGTGTAGGAGTGATTTAACCTTTGTAATCATCGATTACGAATCTACGGGGGGGGGGGTCATCATTGCCACGTGTTGCCTTGTGCGTGTTGACATGTTTCACCTAAAAATGCCCCTATAGGACCCCTGAAAATGCCAAATCTACGTGACACATGTCCTCCATACTTGCTGCATCACTTTCCATACTACCAATTGGATGAGAGAGAAAGGGTCTACCCGAACTTGGTTTTTTCATGCATTTCCTTTGTTAATATTTTTCGGACTCCCTTGGCGCTTTAACATTGGACCACAAAATTGGTAGTTCATGGGGCTTTTAAAGTGGAAGAAAATTTGTTCTTCCAATTTTCAATATTGTGAGACTGTGGGATGCAGGATTTACCATATTCCACCACGTGGAGGAGAGAGAAGGGGGCGACCTAACCTTTGTTTTTCATGGAATTCCTTTGTTAAACTTTTCGGCCCTCCTTGACGATTTCAAATTATATTAACAATTCCCCACCCCCCCCACTTGTAATTCCTTAAGGATGGCCCATCAGGTATTGTGGGGGCCATGTGGGATTGTGGGATGTGGGGCTTTAACAAGGCTGATATGTGGGATTCACTGTGCCCGGGCCCTTGACCTCTGATATGCGATAAATAGCTCCACTGTGACCCACCGATAATAGATATGAGGGATTTAGAATGAAGCTGCGGGATTATGGTATTGTAGGGTGTGGGACTACGGGTAGTCCTCCACGTGACCGCCTAGAGGAGAGAGAAAGGGGGTCCATCTACCCTTCGTTTTTTAGTGTTTTTAACTGTAAATTGACCCCTGCCCTCCCCGATGCTTTAACACTATCATCGTGTTCCCCCGTGCAATTCTTTAAGGATGGCCCATCGAGTACTATGGGGGTCATGCGGGACTATGAGATGCCCAATATGCTTGACTTGCTATGCTCGGGGCCCTCTAATAAGCTATTTTCCTTCACTTCAAGGAAACAAAACTCCTGATCTTCAATAGGCCATATCTTCTGATTTAGAAGTCCATTTTAAGACTTCTATATACCGTTGGAAAGCTTGTTCCGGGAACTATGCAAAGGGGAGGGTATGATTTAGCTCTAAGATCTTTTGTGGCCTAGGAAGGTGACTTAAAAATTCACTGCTATTGGGAAACCTTGACCAATTGAAACCCATAATATAGTGAGTGACAACATTGGCTCCAACTGGGGATAGTGCCTTGGTGGCAAGGTGCTGAGAACCTATAGACTAGTAGCTTTCTTTCCATTGGGAATGCAGTCATTTCTAAACTGAAAAATTAACTGAATAACTACAAAATGACTAAATGATTGTAAGATTCAGTAACTCACTAGCTTACATAGTAGAGAAATTTTAAGAAAAATAAAAATTTTAGACAACACATCACCAAAGTCTCAGGACCTTCTCCTTAGGATTCAAACTTGAATGACAGTTATCCATACCTACTGAAAAGATAATTACTAGGTGATCACTTCTCTCCAATGTAGCTAGTTAAGTAACTAGCTACTTGACTAACTTCTGCTCATATCTCTTATGAGCAAGCATGAGAAGAAAGGGAGTGGCAACATCAGGGCACTGGACCTCATTCTATTGTTCTCTAGAAATTCAACAATTCAAACAAGCATGTACCTCATAAAATATTCAGACAAAAACTTTAATATGTGTTCCCAACTTGGTAATTGATGCTCAACTCTTTTGATCTCCTCCATGAACCTTCTAATTGAGTTATTGATCTCCTTACCTTCTTCTATAAATCGTCTGATCTGATGAATAATCAGGTTGGAGCCTCCAAGCAGATCCGAGCATTCGACATTCACTTTGCTTGTTGTCTGTATCTTGAGGAGCGTTGCTTCATGTTCTACCACGTTGTTGGTTTCCTCAAGCTATGGCTTGGGTGATCCTTCAAAGTATAATTACACACTTGATTTTCATCTATATGCTGGTGGTCTAACTACCTTGTTAGGTGTACTGATGCTTTCTCTAAGATGACCTCATATTCTTTTAGCAATAGACATGAGAGGTCGCTTTCTTTTCCATGAGCTTGGGAGTTTTCTGAGCCTTTAGTTGGGGTCACAGTTTTCACAAAGTTGTATTCTCTGTATATCCTCCTTTGCCTACCTCAAAAAGTGGGAAGTGTGGCATAAGTCAGATCTAGCTTATAGAGCCCTCCACCTTGGAACCCCAAGATCTTGATAAGAGCATTCCGAATCGAGGAGGAATATCGACCACCACTATGTCCATTACCACACTCTACACCGAGATCTAAGCTAGGTTCACAACCAGGTCCTTTATTATCCCTAAGCACTTGAATCTCTTAGAGTCAAAGGATTACAAGTCCTTGTATGGTTTGGTGATCTCCAAGCCCAGCTGTTCCATTACTACTAGTGGCATGAGGTTATGTGAGGCTCTAGAGTCCAACATGCAGTTGCGTAATAAAATATAATGGATCACCAAAGTCACATAGAAAGGTGCAGTAGAAGGATCAGGTTCTTCTACATGTGGCCCAAAAACAACCATTGGCCTCTCCTCTTCGAGGTTTAATCTATCATTGGTTAGTGTTGAGGTAGAGGGATGCATGAATTGAGAGACTTGAGATTTATAAATAGGATGCTTTAGAAGCTCAATTAGAGGGACATAAATTTTTACCTTTTCAAGCTCCTTCTGGAGATTGAATTTAGGTTGGACTTTTTCTATACCTCCGGGCTCTATTTCTTCTTCATTACCACTGGTAGTTTTTAGTGGAGCATGTGCCTCCTTATCAATGTGTCACTCTGCACTATTTCTTTCCTTATTTGTAGATACTTTCATCTTGGAAGGGTCAGGATTTAGCTTGTCTTTCCCTTTGCCTGCTACCGGAGGAATAAATAGGGGAGCAATTTTCTCATGTTTCTCTAGCTCTTTTGATATCTTCTTTGAAGATCTTAGATTATATTTACGTTGTGGATGTGTTAGCATGAAATCTACAAAATTTTTGCAATAATAATCTCCTGTTCCTCTTAAAGAAAATCATAATATAAGTTTCCCTGCATCTCCTATGTATTCAAATATTTCTCATCGGAATCGTCTTATAGGTATAAAGGATGATGGATTTGTTAAAGATGCTCCTTTCTCTCCCTTGGAAGTATTTGCAATGGATGTATTCTATACTGCGGGTTGTAACCCCAATTGTTGACTTGAGCATTCTATTTGGAGAGGCTCTTTTTCTCAATCTCAAGCTTTCCAACCTTCTATGATAAACTCCTCATGATTTTTTCTAGTTCCTCCATCTTCAAGTCTGGTGATTCTCTATCTCAATCAGAGGATGACACCTCTTTTTTCCCTATTTTGTTCTTAGTAGGTTCTTGCTTTCCTCTTGATTTTCCTACCAAAGTGAGATTTTCTTCCACCTCAAGAGCATCGATCTGAAGCTAATCTAGAGTGAGGGACTTCCTTTCTCTTAAAGGTAAAACCAACCTCGGAATCAAAGGCTCCCAACAAAACCACATGAGCAGTAGCAGGGGGAGGATTTATTTCACCAGGCAGGTTATTATAGAACTTGTTGAATCTTTTGATTAACTTTGAAGTATCCTCTTTCGTCTTTTTTCTTATGGCATTAAACTCCATGAGGAGGTACGCATCATCTCTTTTTCCACCCCATTTTTTGGTGAAATATTTTTCCAGTTCCTCCCAGGTAGTGATGGAGGCATTGGGTATTCCTTTGAACCACTTTCTAGCCTCTCCATCAAGGGGTTGTACAAAAAGTGTCATGATCACATCCAGTTGTTCCACATTTATGTTCCCGGCAAAAGCACTGAAGGTTTCAATGTGACTTTGTGTCGTGATGCAATCTTCTCCATTGAACCTAGGTAGCTGCTTTAGGTAGTCTTGGGAAATTTCACTCAAAGGTCGAGGTAAATTTAGAGGTGAATATTTATTTAGCAAAAAACTGGAAGATCCATCTGGATAGATGGAGGGGGATTGAGGTTTGCCTGAGGAACTTGGCCCAAAAGCACAATGGTGGGAGTGGCTAGACTGAATGTAAGGTATGCCAGGGCCTTGGGAATAACTCCTGAGTAGTGAGTAATAGCGGGCTGACAGTTGGGCGAGGAAGCTTCAAAGGCTGGTGAGATAGTAGTATCAGTAGGGGGGCTTTTCTCTTTCCAGAATTTCTTGAAAATTAATTTTTCTAGGTCAAATACAAATGGGGATTTCTGTTGACATGTATATGAGCAAGCATGAGGTATTTTAAAAGCTAAGATGATAATTGATAATGGGGGGTTGTAGAGTCACCAAGATGATGTGAATGCAATCAGAATAGAGTTCGCTCACCTACACAGTTGTGCTCAATTTGACGTATCCTAGGGGAAAAATCCTTCAATACATTCCACGACAATAACACCAGAAGATGTTGTAGATCCGAAAGACAACCTCGGATTTCTTACAAGGCTAGTGCCTAGGCACATCTAAATTTGGAGTGTCTCAAATGATTCACAGTAAAGGAAGACCTCACTTATATTCTATATGTATAGATAATGGGTTGGTTCATTGACCTAAAGTAGTAAGACATGAATTTCTTGGTACTTATTCCCATATACAAATCTCATAAATATGTATAAAACTATGGAGGCAGAGTAGTCCAAGGACTTACAATTTAATAGGATTTTGTAGAGACATGATAGAGGATGAGGAGGAGGAGTAACTCATCATATGGAGCTTACAACATCAAGAATTCTATGCATAACACATAGAGATTGCAACTTTGATAATTCCCATATTTATCTGAGTCAGAAGTAGATATAATGGGAAGAAGAGAGGTTGTGTGCTATGATTCATGAAGAGCAACTGTAAAAGATATAATTTCAATAATCCATGTAGGAACCAACATTAACAATGTCGATACAAATGATTTTGTGAGGAACTTACAGGAACATGCATAACATATTGATACCAACAAATCTGTGAGGAAGTCTTGAAATATTTCTAACAGCAATAATTACATGACTTTAGAGAAGAAACATGAACAAAATGGGTTTTAATAGAGGAAGAACATACTATAATACTTGGAGGGGGAATCACCACCATTTCTCTTTATACTCTGAAAAATATGTATTGTAAAGCCATACTGTCTAAAAATGACATGTAGTGTTTCTTTAGAATTTCTGAACCTTTTTTAAGTATTGATTTCCCCTAATTATCTAGAGAGGGGAGCAAGAACATTCATTACAACAAAATATCTCTGGCATAGTCTCAGCTGTCAGGTCGACTAGTTATCTCAGTCATAGATGGCTCTGTGGCCCAAAACGTTATATAATTAAAATCCTCACTAAAAGGAGGCATGTTACAGTACAATAAATAAGTAAACAATCAGATGAAAATAAATGAAATATCTCCTTTCCCATCCTATGATCGTCTTTGCTTTAGGAGCTAGTTTGCTCATGCTATTATTTCTTGTGATGCTTAGCTGACCTCTGTCATTTCTGTCTTTATTGAATTTGGCGCCAACCACTAGACCTATGTCACAGTGAGCCTTTCTGAGTCTACCCATGCCTGGTTTTGAATGCTCCACCTACTTCCCTTAAAGCCATAGTTGATTACCCATCATGCCTTTGCTACCCTGTACCATGCTCTCAGAGCCTTGCTGTAATCAGGGCCTTTTCTCTTGCAGATGCTCTAGAATGGAAAGTTTCAAAGTTCCTTATCCCCCTTTGAGTTTAGCCCCTTATATCGTTGTTTTACTCATATCACCAGGGGCTTAGCCTAAGGGTGTTAGGGCCCCTTAAAGCCTTTGTAGGGGCCTTTTTCCTTTGTAACACAAAATCCCGCATCCCCATGATATCCTGCACCTGCCATTGATAACACCCAGTGATACTTGCAATCACTGATATGAGGGATTGGGCCCACCAACTGTATCGCAATTGCAATACAGGAGAGGGAGGAACCTAAAGTATCTTTACATCACAGGTCGATAGTCCGTATGTGAAGTCCTCATGAGATATGTCAAATGAAATCGCATCTGGGAGGATTCCCCACATATTGTAATCGCAAGCCTGGAGACTTTGGTGTAGGAGCACTTTAACTTGTGCGAAAGTCGATTGCCAATCTGCGGGGAGGGATGACATCACTTCCACGTGTCACTATGAGTGGTGACACATGTCACCCAAAAATTCCCCCGTAGAACCCATGAAAATGCAAAATCTAAGTGACACATGTCCTCTATACTTGTCGCATCACCTTTTGTACTGCCATGTGGAGGAGACAGAAAGGGTATGGCCGACCTTTGATTTTTCACGCATTTCCTTTGTTAATCGTTTTCGGCCTCCCTTAATGTTTTAACACTGGATCACAAAATTGGCAGTTCATAGCGCTTTTAAAGTGGAATCCCCTCTGTTCTGCTAATTGTCGATATTTTGGGACTATGGGATGTGGGATTTAGTGTATTCAGTGACATGGAGGAGAGAGAAGGGGTTGGCCCATCGTTTGTTTTTCATGGAATTGCTTTGTTAAACTTTTTGGCCCTCCCCGATGATTTCACATTATATTGGTGATCCCCCCCCCGCACCACCCCTGAAATTTCTTAAGGATGGCCCATCAGGTATTGTGGGGGCCATGCGGGATTGTCAGATGAAGGGATTTGACAAGGCTGATATGCAAGATTCATTGTGCCCAGGGCCCCTAACCTCTTATATAAGATAAACAACTCTACATAGACCCACCAATAGCTGATATACAGGATTTACAGTGAAGCTGCAGGATTGCAGGACTACTAGTAGTCTCCCGCACGGGCCCCTGAGGAGAGATAAAGGGGGTCTGCATGCCCTTGGTTTTTTAGTGATTTTCAGTGTAAATCAACCTTTTCCCTCCTTGACGCTTTAACACTATCGACATTTTCCCCCATGTAATTCCTTAAGGATGTCCCATCGGGTACTACGAGGGTCATGCGAGATTGTGGGGCTATGGGACTACGGGATGCCCAATATGCTTCACTTGTTATGCCCGGGGCCCTCTAATAAGCTCTTTTCCTTCACTTCAAGGCAACAAAACTCTTGATCTTCAATAGGCCATATATTCTAATCCAGATGTCCATTTTGGGACTTCTATATACAATTGAAAAGCTTGTTCCGAGCACTATGCAATGGGGAGGTTTTGATTTAGCTCTGAGATATTCTGTGGTCTATGAAGGTGAATTAACAATTCACTACTCTTGGGCAACCTTGACCAACTGAAACACACAATGGAATGAGTGATAACAAAGTCCATGGAAATGATCTCCCATTTCCATTCTGGAATCACAATCAGTTTTAGAAGACCACCTGGATGCTTACACTCTTCCTTCACTCATTGACAATCAAAGCATCTAGCCACGAACTCCGCTATATCCCTCATCAAATTCGGCCAATAGTAATACCTCTTCACCACTATCAGTGGATTCTGATAACTTGGGTGACCTGAATATGGTTTCACATGAAATTTCCTCAAGATCATCTTCTTGAGCTAGATCATCTTCTTGAGCTCACTACTATATGGTACATATATCCTATCTTGGAACCTGGCCAATCCATCTAATGTAAGATGATAGTCTATGCCCTGTGCACCTACACCTGTAGCTATAACTATAACTGTACCTATACTTGTACCTGTATTGCCACATGTATCTATACCTACACCTATACCTATACCTGTACCTATACCTATACTATCACCCCGATGCAACCTATGGACAATCTCCATATACCTGACATCCTATTGTCCTACCTACAATATCCTATCCTGTAAGTTAGTCCCATAGGAGATCACTGCTACCAAGTGATGTAACTATACTCGTCTATTGAGAGCATCTGCCACCCTATTCTCTTTACCTTTGATGTACCTGATCTCTAAATAAAACTCATTGATCATGGCTAACCATATAGCCTTCCTGGAATTCAAATTCAGCTAGTTAAACAAATATCTCAACCCAATGTGATCACTCATAAGTATAAATCTCCTACCAAGAAGATAGTGTCCTGACATCTTCAATGCATGTATGATCACTGCTAACTCAAGATCATGTGTCAGGTAGTTATACGCGTGCTTGTTTAGTTTCCATGACTCGTAGCATACTACCTGTCCATCCTGCATAAGGACTCCACCAATCCCTCTCTTTCAAGCATCTGTGCATACTGTTGTGTAGGTGAATCATCTCTGTGGACAGAGATGATCCCTCTAGCCCAATGAGTGGGTCTAGCAACAAATGAGACAATCTCCAAGACACTTTCCTAGATTACAATCGAAATAAGAGAAGAGGAAGGATACCTACTTCGCTCTGATGCTATAATGCACTCCTTTGTTGAATATATTGATCACTTGCTCCTTAGGCTCAGTCCTTGCTGCTCATAGCATTTGAATACTTGTACAAGAGGCTAAAGACATGAAAAAGCATAAAAGTGCAACACACATAATGAAATCTAATCCACTTAATAGATCAAGGAGAATTAAGATAAATGAAGCATTGACACATGAATTTATGGAAAGTGAACCAACAATTGTATATATTAATAAACAAAAGAGGAAGTATACAACCCAGACCTTGATATTAGTAGCCCTCCTTGAGTGAATGCCCAAATCCAAGCTCAAGCTCTCCAAGCACTCCTTCTCCAATCCAAAGTGAATAACATGTAACCACTATCTCAACATAAGGTGGCCAATAATTGGAGAATAATCCTTTGGGAATGGAGGGGAATGAATTTATAGGGAGGGAGAGGGAGTTAGGATCTCACCAAAGATAGGGGAATGTCCTCATCTGAAGGAGGAAACTCATAGGGACAAGAGCAAAGGGTAATATTGGGAGAATTTGACCACATCCACAATGAACATCATCCAACTCGTCATTCTGGAAGCCTCTAGATCACATAACTTCTCCTCCATTTTCATAAAACTTTCCTTTTAGGGCTTAGCATGTGTTTCTAGGAAAAATCTGCACTATTAGCGCAAGTATCATATGGTGCAACTTGTCATTATCATGAGAGGGCAGTGTCACAGTCACACTAACCTAAAAGTTAGGGTTTTGAGCTCATTTTTCTCAGGGAAGGCTCAAGGAAACTTTTCATTATTTCTCTAGGGAGGATTTGGACTACATATCAGGATGTCTACACTACATAGTTGTCAAGGTTTTGGCACTCTATGGTATAACACAGGGAAGTGAAGGAGGTGTGACAAAATATTGTGTAACACATACCACAAACTTTGTGTTTGGATCTGCAATCTCTAGTTCTGGTGCATGTGTCAAAAACTTCTTAAGTTGCTCAAAGCTAGCTTCACACTCCTTTGTCCTTTTGAAATTCTTACCTTTCCTTTGTAATGATTTAATGGGATAATCAATCTGTGAGAAGTTCTTGATGAACCTACTGTAATATCCCACTAGACCCATGAAATATCTCACCTCCTCACACTCTTAGGAGCTACCCACTCCATCGTGGCCCTTATCTTCTCCAGATCTACTACAATGCCTTCCTTGGAGACAACATGTCCCAATTAGTGCACCTCACTCTAAAAGAAAATACACTTGCTAAGCTTAGCATACCACTGATGCTCCCTCAATAATCTCAACAATGCCGCTAAATGCTCGGCATTCTCTTCCACATTTTTAGAATATACGAGTATATCATCAATGAACACAATAACAAACTTATCCAAATATGGATGCAGCACACTATTCATCAAACAAATGGATGTAGCTAGAGCATTAGTTAAGCCAAATGGAACAACAAAAAACTCATACTACCCATACATGGTCCTAAACACAATCTTGTAAATGTCCTCCTCTTTGATAAGTACTTGATGATATCTAGATCTCAAGTCAATATTTGATAACAAAGCTACTCCCTTTAGCTAATTGAACAAGTCATCAATCCTCGACAAAATATACCTATTCTTGATAGTCACTTTATTCAACTACCTATAATTAATGCATAATCTGAGAGTACCATCTTTCTTTTTCACAAACAATACTGGTGCACGCCATGGTGATACACTCGGCCTAATGTATCCCTTGTCCAACATTTCCTTCAACTGCAATTTTAAATCAACCAACTTAGGTGTGCTCATCCTATAAGGTGCTTTAGATGTTGGAGCTACCCCTAACACTAACTCAGTAGAAACGTATACCTCCCTGTGAGGTGGCAACTTTGTAATGTCCTCAGGAAATACATCCCGAAACTGTTGCAAAACTGGGTACTTGTTCAACACATATATGTTGGTGCACTAAGATGAATATTAAAAGAAATCTTAATACTTACATTAATTATGAAAACAGGGTAAGTCTATTTATTTCAAGAGTGTTCAGCATTGTCTATGCAAGTGACTTTAGAGGCTAATTTAGAATTAAATGATTTAGAATCGTTGCAATAATCAATATCTAATTCTCGAAGTTCAATCCAAAGGAAATCTGAAGCAAACATTAAAGCAATTTAAAATCTATGTTAACCTATTGTGCAAAAAACTTAATCTGAATGCAAGTAAAAGGAATCACTCTTAATGGATCTAACTAGTATCAACAATAATTTATTCAGCGAGAAAGAAAGCTACAACAAATGAACAACAAGCAACTA
The DNA here is from genome assembly GCA_000404065.3 of Pinus taeda. NCBI lineage: Eukaryota > Viridiplantae > Streptophyta > Pinopsida > Pinales > Pinaceae > Pinus > Pinus taeda. The sequence goes on along the minus strand of APFE031011506.1, from coordinate 135,953 downwards.
TTCAAGATTTTAACTGAATGAAATCATCTGTGAACTCAACTAACACTACACAGAAGGAACATCAATTGAATACTTAAACTAATATGATAGATTCATCAAAGAATAACACGTAGTTGTAAACATAGCAAGATCTAGAATCTAGTTTGAATGGAAAAGTTAAATCGTAACAATCAATACTTACACCAATCTGGATAATTCTAATTTCATGAAATAGCAGGAATAAACAATTAAAAAAGTAAATAGAAATAAGTATGACACAAGAAAAGTAGTAAATCTCCTATCGACTAGACCTAAAGTCTCCAGAAGTCACTGTTGAAAGACACTCAGAATGTGATTATAGGTAAAAAAACATTCTTCTTCTTTAAACTTGATAATAAAGATAAAAAATCACCGTAGTGAGGATACTCTGTGTCAAAAGTGAATAATTACAATCTCCAAATTTCTAGCTAGTTGTTCATTTCACCTGTCGGCTTTATATAACATATGAGAGATAAATAGATAGGAGTGAATCCTCAGGATCTAGATCTCCTGAGTATTTCGCAACTGACAATTTGATTTTATTACAAAATAGACTTGATTCTCTTGGTCTCCCGCTAGTCTCCATGATTGAAACATTGTCCTTTTCCTTTCTTGGTCACTGTTGTTGTGTCATTTGAACAAAAACCATTCAATTCATATTCCTGTATATATAAAAATAGTGAAAGTTATCCAGAATTACACAATTCGTTAATGGTTGATTTTATCTAGCTTCTGCATCGTTTCTTCTAAATTCTTTTCTAAATTGAAGATAAACATATAAACATGAATGATTAATTAAGCTAATATGAGGATAAAACATACATTTTCTACAACCCAACATACTCCCCTTCTTACTTTTTTTCATGTCCTCATGCAATAAGATGATTGGGGTGCAGTTGTGTCAAAGAATAGGCAGGATAAGCTTCTTCCTTATATAGCCTAAAACCATTTTTTTGTTTAAGTATTGAAAAATCTTGGCTTACACGGTAATTTGGCAAATCATAATCACAATAATACCCTTCAGGGGGTACCAAATAATAGGACATCTATAATGAAATCCTATCCAGCTAGGACCCATGCCTAGGACTATATTGTTGTACATGATTAATGTAAAGCAACATCAGCTTTAAAGTTTCTGTACCCAAATGGCTCCCGGTTTTTGACATTGTTAGTGGAAGCTTCCCATATTTGCCTTATTTCCAACAAATATTCCTCCTTAATGTCCTGAAAATATTCTTTTCCTGCCTGTATAATATCTGTATGGAGTATTCCCAATTTATCCACGACCTTGTCTTGTTACATAAACCTTTTATGTTGGACAGAAAGGTGCAAGGGTTTCTTGGGTTTTCCTTTGACCCATAAACATATACCATGTTTCCTATTCTAAAAAGTGTATAGGCTTTAGCCCATTTAACTTGATTTGTAGAAAAAGAGAGGAAAGCTTGGAATTGAATCTCCCCAATGAAGGGGCTAGGATTACTATCCAGTTCATCCTCCAAAAAGAAATTGTGCATGTATAATTCACATAGAAGGCATTGTACTTGATCATTTTGTTCCTTAAAATATTGGACAAAGTTTGGAGTGGTCTTGAATTTTTTTGACTTACCAGCGCTGATAGCTCTAACTTTTAGCAATAGGTACCTTTCCAACAAGAACATCGCATAATTGGTGGTAGGTGACCAACAAGACAAAGCATCAGAGTAAAGAGAACAAATAGTTTCAATTTGTTCCTTGGCTTTTTGAAGATTGGCTCGTGCTTTCTCTAATTTCTTTTGCTCATATTTGAAGCTGGAAAAAGTCTCGTCTTCTATTATAGTAAGTTCATTGAATTTCTTCCACAACTCCTGGTGTACCTGTAACAGAACTACTTCTTCCTTATGTTGAGCCAACTCCTGCTGGATCTTTGTTAATTCATTCTAAAATTTCATGATAACAAGTTCTCTTACAAGAGGAACATAGTGAGGTGTTTCCTCTGTCTGAGTTTCATCATCATGTGTTATTACTGAATCAATTTGAACAACGACTTTGTCTGTTTCTTGGGACATACAACAATCTGCCTCATTCTCCTCAAAATCAGTTTGAACAACAACTTTGACTATTTCTTGTGGCATACAGTAGTCTGCCTGGGAATTCTCCTCAGAATTGGTTTGGACAACAACATCTGTGGTAGGAAAGTCCATTTGGGTCTCCATTGAACAACCACAAGGACTTTTATTTTGAGTCTCGACATTCTCCAAAGGACATTGTTCTATTTGGGTCCCTATTGAGAAAACAAAAGGAATTTCAGTCTGAGTCTCAATATCCTCCAAAAAACATTGTTATGTTTTGGTCCCTATAGTTTCCAATTCCACTTTTAGTTTATGAGCCTTAACTACTTATTTTAACACTCTCTCAATTGTTTGACTATTTTCATTTGTTTCCTGTATTTCTTAATCATCTTCCTTAATCTGTCCTTGTACGATTTCTTTTTCTTGGGGTTTTCGATTGGAGATGGCATAGTTATGTTTATTTTTTGTTCATGAGGAGCTGTGTCAATATCATGGTTATGTTCCAATGGAACAATATCTCCCAATTGATTCTCATCTTCAAGGTCTACTTCTACATGGGATTATTTCTCAGAGGGCTCCAATGGAACAGTATCTCCTGAGTGATTTTCATCTTCAAGGTCTTCTTCTACATGGGATTCTCTCTTAAGGGACTCCAATGGAACAATGTCTCCTAGTTGATGTTCTTCCTCAAGGGTTTCTTCTGCATGGGCCTCTTCCTCTAGGGACTCCATTAGAATAGTATCCCCTGGTTGATTTTCATCCTCAAGGGCTTCTTCTGCATGGGCTTATTTCTCAAGGGACTCATTCATAGAGGGAATTGATTCCCTCCGATCCTCCAAATTATCAGCAGATGGCAAATTTTCAGTATGGCTAGAACTGCTGGCAAAGGCAGACTAGTTAAAGGAATGATTTTTCCCTACAGAGTTTCTAGATGGATCCCTTTCTTCACAGTATGTACCTATATTATGCAATACTCAAGCCATTTCTTCCTCCTATTCCTGTAGAAAATCATCTTGCGGGATTGGAGAGGGCATTTGAGACGGGCCTGCTTCTTTTGTTGGAATTGGGGTGCACTGCTATGATTTTATCCTTACAGAATGCCTACGTTTTGCTGGGCCACAGGCCAAAGAAGGCTTCCTTATTTTTCTTTCCCTTTTTGGATCTGATACCTTTACTCTCTGATGTTTAGTATATGTGTCATCCATGTTTCTATCATCTATCCCTATTTGTACATCTAGGTTTCCTTCTAGTGTGCTTAAGGTAGGATTTACAAGTTTATACCAAGTTAATTTTTTCTCGGCCAATCCACGAGTAATTATTAACTTAATCAGACCAAGATGGCTAATGACAAAGTGTGGGCCTCTAGCCTTCCTAACCTAAATAGAAACGTCATGCAATAAGGAATTTAAATAGATTGGAAAATTAACAGTAATGTTTTGCTTAAGAATGGCTAACAATTTGAGTTGTCGACGCTTTACCACATATTGAAGTCCCTCACAAGTGATGTACCTATGAACAATGGTCACCAATTCCTATCATGGTTGCTTTAAAGATGTGGGGTGAATCCCTTTTCCTTTACGTACCAATTGTTCATCTAGGTCTTGGAATACAGGAACTGTGTCCTATAGGAGAACATGCTTATCAGTCCATCTTGTGCCTTCTACTAGAAGTCCAGAGACTTAAACTGTAACTGCTTCAGAAACTGTTATATTTCTTCCCTTCACTGTTTTGCATCCATCATGTAGATTTTGCAATAATTCAAGTATTATTTCATCTGGAATCCCTGTAATTTGGCTAGGTGCTAAAGCCAGCTGATGTGCTTAAGAATTTCACGAGCCCGTTCCATTACTCGGAGTATTGTAGGTTCATTATAGATAGATTTTCCTCCCATGGTTGCTATTTCTTAGTAGATGGTTCCCTTTGCACTTTTGCATGTGCTTTCTCACAAATTCACAATTTGGAGCAACACAATAACCCATATACAAAACTTTAAAGCTATTCAAAAGAGAAATAATGTTGTTTTAAAGTTATTATTAATAGGCAATGATGCCTGTTTGTCATATCAGCAATTTTTGGTGCAACTTAATAATGAATTCGCATGCTCTCCATAATTCTTACCGTCCCCCCTCCAATTAGAAAATAGTCTAATTATTATTACACGCGCTATTCATAATGCATACCTTCCCCCCTCCAATAAAAAAAGGGTATCCATGACCATAAAGCATGGGAAAAAGGGAAAGGGAGCTAGGGATTCATAAATGTGGCAGAAAAACCAATCAAAGTAGTGTAAATACGTCAGAAAACGGTCAGACTAGTACAACTCACAAAGATTTGAAATGACCGCAAAGGGAATAAAACAACGAATTGATCATTATGCGAAGACATATTTTCCTTAGGTGGAAAAATGTGTCAAAAGCATGACCGACGGTAAATGATAACGACTACTGGTATCAATTGATCAAACAGTCTTGATATAATGCATATAAAAGTATAGTTTACCATGCATGTTGGTTAATTTAGTTATAAACGTTGTTCAAATGGTAAATTTAATTTTAGAAATGAATCAATAGAAAATAATGGAACAAAGAATAATTGACAGTGTAACATAGAACTTCAATACCACAAGACGAGCCACTACTTCCAGTAGGCATTCATAGCTTCGATAGGGTTTCTTTTTAACCCAAAAATGAGTCAGAGTCCTCCATTTAGTATTTATATGGTTTTCTTTTTTTATTGCTATAAGGTGACCACTATGATGGCATGGTAACTAGATAATCATAGTGCCATTCACCAGGATATAACAAAGTGATTAGGCCAGCTCATGATGAGGCCTCATTACCCTGGTGTGGTGGCCATAATGGAATGTCACTTGTTACACCCTTATGATCATGGTAGGCTGGCTCGTGATGAGACCCCCTATCCTCTTTAAGAAGATTTGTATTACATTTTCATATTTTCCTATTTCCATATTTCATATTTTTATTGTAAAGGGAGGAAGGCTCATTTACTGCTTAAGAGTTAGGGATGCCATGAGAAGTAAAAAAATTGCAAATAAAAGTTATGCTTTTATCCCTATATCATCATACCAGAGGTAATTATCAATTGAAAGTGTGAAAGATAAACCAACATGGTATTAAGAAAAGAAACATTTAGTCTCAACATTTAGGCTTTCTGACGCTGATCATCTGGATGAAGAAAAGAAACATTTAGTCTCAACCTTTAAAGGTTTAGGCTACAAAGAAAATGAGATTAAAAGAGCAATTCAGAAAGCCGAGAAAAGACTGTTATCTCATGAACCTAAAACCAGAGATCAACCTGAGGGTGGTAGGGTTTTCCTTCCTTACATTCATGGAATTATAGATAAGATGGCGAAGGTCCTAAGAAGAAAAAACATAAGCACGCAATTCTCAGCCCCTGGAACAATCAGGCAAAGTATGAGATCAGTTAAAGACAACATTGATAAGCATCAACTTAAAGGGGTCTACAAAATCGATTGCTCATGTGGGAAAAGCTACATTGGTGAAACTGGTCGTTCTTTGCAGACAAGACTCAAAGAGCATGGAGCTGATATTAAAAATGAAAGGTCTCGTTCCTCCGCCCTTGCAGAACACTCGTCAAAAACTAAGCACCATGTCTTATTGGAAAGCGCCTCCATTATCGCCAAGGAGGAGCAGCAGCATAAGCGAAAGATCAGAGAAGCCCTGGAGATTATCAAACACCCGCACAATCTCAACAGAGACAGCGGTATGGAGATTAGTGGAAGCTGGTTTCCCCTAATCAGAAAAATTAACCCCTCATAATAATAATAATAATAATAATAATAAAATAATAATAAGTACATTAATCCAATTAACTATTAAATAATGATTATATT
>APFE031011506.1:83371-129326 GCA_000404065.3 Pinus taeda | reverse complement strand
TAATATTAAATTAAATTAACTATTATCTTTAAAAAAAAAATAATAATAATAATTAAATTATTCCTTTAAATAAAGAGGCAGCCGACTTCTCATAAATTGAGAACGACCCTCCTCTTTGCTTTCATCATCTCTATTTATACCCTAATTAGCTGCTCTTCTTCTATCAAGCTTCAAGTTGCCCTGATGATGGATCCCAGTTGGGATTCGAAACGTTGGCAGAAAAATCTTCTTACTGTGGAATCTCCGATGACTGAATCAAAGGTATTAATATAGTGAATAATTTTATCATATGTCCAAAGAGAAGATATTCAGCCAGTCATTATATAGGTGAACCAGGTCAGTTTTGGAATAAAGATAACCATCAAAGGTTTTACAGTCATAATGGTATTAATATTACTTTTTTTCCTTTATCTTAGGTATAAATTCCAAATCCAAAAAGATGGTTTTCATAAGAATACATGGGAGAGAGAAATGGTTGTTTGATTAAAAATGAACGATGATGGAACAACAATTATTGGTCCTAAGAAAAAGAAATCACAGTTGTTCGTACTACTGAACAACAACTGTTCAATTGATTGAACAAAAAACATACAAAAAAAGAAATCAGAGTTGTTCAATTGACTGAACAACAGTTGTTCAATTGATTGAACAACAGTTGTTCAATTGATTGAACAATAGTTGTTCAATTGATTGAACAACAAAAAAACCAAAAGAAATCAGAGTTGTTCTATTGACTGAACAACAGTTATTCAATTGATTAAACAACATTTATTCAATTGCTTGAACAACAAACATACCAAAATAAATCGAAGTTGTTCAATTGACTAAACAACAACTGTTCAATTGATTGAACAACAACATACCAAAAGAAATTGGGGTTGTTCAGTTGAAAGAACAACAATTGTTCAATTGATTGAACAACAAACATACCAAAAGAAATCAAAGACGTTCGTTCTACCAAAAAATAATTGTTCAATTGACTGAAAAACAATTGTTCAATTGATTAAACAACAAACACGCCAAAAAGAAATCACAGTTGTTCATTCTACTGAACAACAACTATTCAATTGACTAAACAACAACTGTTTAATTGACTGAACAACAACCATGCCAAAAAATAGGAGTTGTTAATTCTACCGAACAACAACTGTTCAATTGACTGAACATCAAATGTTCAATTAATTGAACAACAACTATTAAACACACCAAAGGCCAAGAGAAATACCTGTATTTACACAGTGATGCCTATCTTAAATAAATTACAACCAACCATAAGAAAAAAGTATATACATTATTTACAGCTGAAGAGAGATATTTTTTCATGAAAGTAAAGCTGTTGGGTCATTACCTCTTGTAGCTAAAATTTCCATAGTGGGATCCTCACGTACTTGTTGGCAAAAAGAATCTTTGGTGAGTGGTTTATGATAAAGACGTACCCAATGTCCATTCACCCAGAAAGAATGACCAAACTCATCAATGGTGGTTAGAGTGAGAGTTCCATTGTTGTGCACCTCTTGAATTTCATATGGGCCAAGCCACCTTATCTGTAACTTACCTGAAAAGTCTTGAAATATGGAATCATAGAGGTATGCCTAGTCTTCTTTCTAAAATGTCTTCTTTTTAATAAGACTATCATGCCACTTAGTCCTCTACTGATGAATAATTGTGGTGCATTGTAGAGAAAGTAGTCAAGCCTTGTCCAATTCATTTATTCTGGACCTTCGTTAGATCCAACCCCACTTCCTGTGGTGTTCTATGAGTCTTTATCTCAAATTCGATAGGAAATATAGGTTCTTTTCCAAATACAAGTCGGTATGGAGAATATCCGGTAGTATTTCACCAAGTTGTGCGATAAGTCCATAAGGCCTCTGGCAGTTTAGTAGCCCAGTCCCGCCAATGTGTCGAAACTGTCTTGGTCAAAATTTCTTCGATGACCTTATAAGTGCTTTTAACCTACCCGTTTTCTTATGAGTGATACGGGGAAGTGACTCTATGTGTGATGTGGTGGTTCCATAGAGGGGTTGTAATATTATGTCCTACAAATCTCCCCCCTCCATCTGTTATCACTTCCCTGAGTAAACCATATCGCACAAATAACCTGAAAAGGAAATTAATTACAACTTCTTCCATAGCTCTTGGAAAATCTATTGTTTCTACCCACTTTGTTACATAGTCTGTAGAAACTAGTATGTAGGCATTTTGGTTTGATGGCGGATGAAATGGGACAACAAAATTGAATTTCCATCGTTTGAAAGGTTCTATTACAAATTGGGGTTGTAGTGGCATTTCATTAGATTGACCAAGAAGTCCCATCCTTTGGCAGCTATCACAAGCCTGGACATATTTCTCAGTGTCTTTAAAAATGGTGGGCCAATAATAGCCCATCTGTGGCACCTTTTGCCCAGTTCCGCAATCTGCGAAGTGTCCTCCACAGGGCTTGTCATGGTAGGCCTTCAGGATGTTGTATATTTCATCTTAAATAATGCATTTGCGTATACACATATCAGATCCTGTATGAAAATGATATCCACGAAGCCAAGAAAATCGAGCACTGCACTGGACAATCTATTTCCTTTCCCTTGTTGTCAAGCGTCTAGGTAGATTTCTTATTGCCAGATAGTTTGCTACATCTGCATACCATGGCATTTTAACTACTACGGAAAAAAATCATCTGGAAATTGGTCATCCACTCCTAGCAGATCATTTATCTTTGGAACCTGAGATAGAAAATCCGCAACTGGGTTTTCCTTCCCTAGACGGTCTTTAATGGTGATATCAAACTCCTACAAAAGTAACAACTAGCGAGTCACTTGAACATTTGTAATTGGTTGTTAGCTAAGTATCTGATGGTGAAATGATCAATATATAGAAAAGCTTGATAGCCAGTTACATAATGTCTAACTTTGTTTATGGCATAAACAATAGCTAAAAATTCCTTTTTTGTCACTTTATAATTAAGTTCAGTAGCAGTACCATTTTTGCTGATATAGTAAATAACATAAGGCTTTCTGTACTGCTTTTGGCCGAGGATAGTGCCTATTGCTACCTTTGATGTGTCTGTGGAGATATGAAAGGGTAGCTCCTAGTTGGGGCCACGCAGTAGTGGTGTCGTCGAAACTAATTTGCTCAAATCTGTAAAAGATGTGTCACATTTATCAGACCACTTAAATTCAACATTTCCTGTTAAAGAATACAAAGGCGCAAAATTTGTGAATTTTTTTATGAACCTACAATAGTAACCTACATATCCAAGGAAGATACATACCTCTGTCTGAGTACAGGGTGTAGGTAGTAGGAAAATTACCTCTATCTTCATTGGATCTACCTGTATCCCAGCCGCAGAAATGTAGTGTCCTAGGATTACGTCTTTTGTCATCATCATGTGACACTTGACGTTACTTAAACACAACCTGGTGGCAATGCATCATTCCAAAACCTTTTCTAATGTCTGTAGCACTTGGTCAAAGTCATCCCCATATGGGGTAAAGTCATCCATATAAAATTCAAGTCCTTCATTTATTAGATCAACAAAAATACTGAGTATGGCCCTCTCAAATGTAGCTGGGAAATTGCATAAACCGAACGGTAAGATGGTAAGAAAACATACCCCATGGGCAGGTAAAGGTGGTGTTGTCTTGGTCTTCAAGGACGATTTGGATCTGATTATAGCCACTAAAGCCATCAAGAAAGGAGAAGAATTGCTTCTCTGCCAGTGTATCAAGGACTTGATCAATAAATGGAAGAGTGAAGTGATCTTTCTGCGTGGCTTTGTTCAATTCCTAATAATCCACACAAATACGCCACTTCCCATTTTTCATGGGAACAACTACTAGCTGAGAGACCAATTTACTATGCGAAATGGGATAAATTAAATTCACGTCCAAAAACTTCTATAATTCTTCTTTTACAATATCTTTGAGATGCAATTATAGTCTCCGTTGAGGTTGCCGTATAGGACAAGCATCCTTTTCGGTGTAGATATGATGTGTACATAATTACGGGTCTATTCCCTTCATGTTTGGGTAGTCCTTGAATGAGCTTTTGCTATTGGTCACTGTCTAGACTATCATTGATATTTAAAACCTTGCCTAGTTCAATTTCAATAGGCTTACTATTATGTATGGCAGTTGTCAGGATATGTTGATCATCAATATCTTTTAAAGGGTCTTCCAAGGATTCATTGTCAAGAATTTCCTTTAATGATGAGACCAGCCCAACACTCCACACAGTTCCGCACAATAAAGGTTTGAATTAACACAATGTTATGTTAACCACTAATTAAATGATTTAAACAATGATTAAGTTGTGGATTAAATAATTGTGGATTGTGATTTAACTTTGAATATTTCTAGACTTTCGTAAGGTGGAAATTATGGCTGTAGTTATTAACACTATACTAGCGCCTTGGTTTGCGTTTCCCACTCCTAGATTCTTTCCAAAACCTTTCCTCCTATTGTTGCTCGGTCATTTCTGCTCTTCATTTCTTGGTGCCAAGGGTTTGTTCTGGTAATGCTTATGCTGCCTGTGTATAATGCTACGCTACAACTAATGTGCATGCCGATCAGGGGCTACTCTGCCTGAGAGATTAGCACCTGCATTCACCTAGGTAATTTGTTCTTGACTCTTTGTGCACAGAATGGTATTTCTGTTTCTTGTGTGAGTATATGTTTATAATTCTTGTGCAACTGCTTACCTTGTTTTTATCCCACGGTCATTGTTTGTTATGAGGTCATTTTGTAGGTAAATCTTGATGGTTTTGTGTATGCATCTAGGTTGTAAAGTGGTGGCACTCTTCTATCTTCGACTTCACTTCAGGTAACTTCGTTCATCCATGATTTACTCTATTTCCTTTGTTGTTCTGTCTCTAAATGAACTCGCTCCTTTGTATCAGTCAGTATCCAAGATTTGTGGCTCATTGGCCTGCGCTTTGTCTGCGCTACGAACCCTCTAGGTAAGGAAAAGAGTTCTCTCTGCGTATGCACCTATTTGCTTCTTTTTACTTTCATGGCTGACAACTATGCTCACAATCTGGGCTTGGTTCTCTTGCAGGTTGAGGGTTTGCAAGTGGGCATGCCTGTCATAGTCACCTCGGCTTTTGCTTGGTAGGCTCTATCACCATCATCAATTTTGGTTTAAAAGTTATGGCTTGTAGGTTCCGATGGTTCGGTTTCCTCAATATTTGTTTGTTGGTGTCCCTCTACTGTAGTCAAGCCTCCTAGGTCATTTTAATGCAGTCTTTCTTAGGTTTCGCTACTTCTTATCTATAAATTCATATATAATGGAAGCCATCCCAAAACCCTCGTCTAGGGTTTGTTGGTCGTTAGGCTTTGTGATTGCTTGTAGGGCTATGTTCGGGCACTGTTATGTATATACAGGCATTTCATGTTATAATTGGAAAGGAAATACATAGAATTTGTTTGCTTTGAATTACCTCTGTTTTAAATGTGATTGCTCGACTGCCATTTCTATCGTTTTGGTTTGGACACCCTTGAACTGTGCCTAGTTATCTTGTGCGGTTTCCTTGAGTATTTTAAATGATTTTAAAGGGGAAAACGATGGAGCTGTGGTGGCACTATTTTTGTTACTCGTAGTTTCTTCAATGACTAGAAAGCATAGTAGACATACCCGTGTTTGTTCAGATGGACGGATTCGAAATTGAGAAAGTGTTCTCTATCTTTTATGTCTGTGTGCATATGCTCATTTCATTTGAATTGCTTGCAATGATTCTTTTCCATTTCGGTCATGACTTCTCTTAATGGGTTTCCAACCCTCGTTTTTGGAATTCGATACAGTCCTTGTTGTTTGAGCTCTGTTCCTTTAAAAAAGAAAATAAAAAAAATAGTCTACATGCACCATATCGACTATTCTAGTTGTTCAATGAATAGGAAACAATAAAGAAATATTATGGTTGTTACAAATGGATTCGAATGAATAAATTGTTTGCTCATTTTATTATGGATACTTGTATGCTAAACCTTTTGAATGATTTTCCATTTTACATTTATATCTTCTGTCCACAGTTTTCTGAACTGTGTGTAGTTACTTTTCCAATTGCTATTCTATTAGTTACACAACTATTCATGTATTCGGTTCTGCATGTACTAAAGATTTTACATTAGACATATTTGTCTTTTTCCTCTCAAATGAAAGAACAATTATTAAACTTTTTTTAATTAAAGGAAAAACAAAATAGTGACCCTAACCAACTAAACTATCCCTAACTAATACTGAGATTAAAAGAAAAACAAAGTCCTACATCCTACTTTTACAAACTAAACATAAAGAAACCAATTCGCTAATAAAACTTTCCACCTTGGCGGAGACCAACACCTAGTCATGGTTCCCTAGCTAGATGCTCGTGCATCATTTAACATTTGACATTTGACATTATTCATAGTGGCTGGCTGATTAATAAAGTTATTGATTACATCATCTTCAGTCTGATTCTTGAACTCAAGCGCCTCTGCTACTATAAGTGGTGACCGAATACTTTCTTCCAGGCCTTTGGGTGGTTGTTTATGTATTTTCACAATGGGTGAACTTGGTTTGTGAGGAGGATATGAAAGAGATTATTTAGAGCATCTCCCTTAGCAATGGTCATGCTACCCGCATGGCAATCTATATAAGCATCGATTGTTGCCAACCAAGGTCAGCCCAAAATTAAAGGGTGCCCATCTAATCAAATTTTTGGGTTGATAACTAGAAAATCCACTAGGTATTCCCATGAATTGACAGAAACCATAATGTCTTGTAAATTTCCCTCTGGTCTTACCACTGAATTATCAGCGAGTTCTAGTAGGGTGGTGGTTGGTTCTAGAGCTGTGATACCAAGTGTCTCACAAGTTTCCGTGGTTAAGATGTTAATTGTTGTGCCCAAGTCAACTAGCGTGTTTGGAAAGGAGCAACCATATATTTGGACTGTAAGTATGGGATTCCCTAGATCTTCATATTTTATCAGTTTTTCCTCACCCAAAAGTAAATCAGACAAGTTCCCTACAACATGGATAGTCGGTGAAGCTTTTATTTTCCTCACAAGCTTTTTCACACATAGTTCTTTAATAATTTTTGCATAAATAGGAATATATTGGATGGCCTGGACGAGAGGAATTTTATTGGAAATATTTTTAAGTTCCCCTAAGAGATCAAAGTTTGGATAAACAATTGGTTTAGGTATTCTTAATCTTTTAGGGAGCAGGGGAGAAGTAATTATGAGTCTTTTACGATTTTTCTGTTCAATTGTGTCTTCTCCTCATTTTACTTTTGTGTCAGTCATAGTTTAAGGGATATGTACAGGTGATGTTTTTAACTCAGTTGGTGGTTGGTCTCTATCTTCCTCAGGAATGATAATGCATCCTGACCTCATCCTAAGTTCATTGCATTCTTTTTGTTCAGTCTCAAGGTCAGAGTTTTCAACAATTTGTATAAGCTAAACTAGTCTGTTATTGGTGTTTGGATTTGGTTCAGATGGTAGTTGGGGATGCATAAGGGGCTCAAGATTTTGCTGTAATGGATATGGGGGTGATAATGTAGGTTTAGAACTTGTCCCCATAGGCAAATTGGTTATCCCTAGAGGTTGCTGCCAATTCGGAGACTAGTTCGAATTTTGGGAAGTAGAGGTAGGCCACTGGGATGGTTATTGATTATTTTTCCAAAAGGAGTAAAAGGAGAATTCAGTCAACCATTACCTAGAAAGGACTGAGTTGGCCAAGGTGACATAGGAAATGGTTGGGACTACCAAGTCGAGAAAGGTGATTGAATTTTCCAAGCTGTTTTGGAATTTTGCTGCTGATTAAATGACGAAGAAGGAAAGAATTGAGATGGGTCTTGTGACATACCTGTAGGTTGGCCCTGCCACTGTCAACGTTGGTTCATTAAGTATACTAGTTCTGTTTCTTCTTCTACTTCTGTAAAAACTACTTTCAACCTTGGAAGTGATAGACACTACTCGGTGGCATGGTCCTTGGTGCAGATAGCGCATGTTTGGACCATGTTTAATGGACACTCCCATTGACTGTGCTTCTTCCAACAGAGTAGGAAAAAAATGGCCAAATTATGCTCTATTAAGTCTTCTTTCTATTTGGCTTGCAGGACATCCAACTACATTCTAAGGGTGCCCAGGATGCCTATCTTGAAGTCCTCCAAGAGGTTATTGATTTCTAATCTTTTCATGCCTCAATTGGGCGGTTTTCTTCCTCTAGTCATAGAATCTCAGCTTCCTGACCCAGTGCATGTGCTACATCATGAACACCTAACACACAAGAGAATAATTCTATCATAATCCTCTTGAGAAATGTCTCCCTTCCCCATCACATTTAAAGTTTCTATCCATTCTTCTTTCATTCCTTTGACTAAGATGGCTTTGAGGACTTCTTTTGGTAATGTGGAGTGAGGCGATCTCTACAAATTGTACTAAAACCATTTGACATATTCCTATAGAGTTTCATTATCCTTTGCAGACATTTTAAAGATTTCATTTTTTAATTCCCTAGTCGTACAATAATCATGATATTTTGTTAGAAAAGAAGTTTTCATGTCATCCCAAGAGTTAATAATGTTCCCACCTAAACCCATAAAGCACCACAAATCTGCTCCTTTTAGGGTAGAAGGGAACAACTTCAATTTTTTAGGATCGATGGTGTAATCGTATCCTATGCACAGGATGTCAAACTCGAATAAGAAGGCATCCGGATCCTATGTGGTCATGCCATGAAAGGTTGTGATGTTTTTCAAGGGAATAACTTTCATCGGGGCATTGGCTACTAGGTCGACTATGGAATATTCCAATGTCAAGGTCTAACCTTAAGGTTCTTGATTTGCTATTTGGTCAAAAATGTGCCAGTATCCTTCAGGGAATTTAGGGGATGCTATCTGAGTAAGTGGAGTATTTTCAATCTGAAGTGGTTTTTTGACACTGCCCAGATTTGGGATCACAGGAGATCCTAGTTCAGACAATTGTGGCTCTGCCTTATCATTTCCACTAGTTTCTCCCTCTCCATCTCTTAAATTGCATGATTTTCCCTCTTGTGAAGGATCAAAATGTAAATTTTTAGTGACCTGAAAGCTTTGTTAAAATCCTTTGGTTTAGCTATGAATCTCAGCGTAAGCTACAGATGGTGGGTCTGCTGCCTGAGGGATTATGGTAGAGCTTCTTGCAGATTTAGTTTGGGTTCCTACTGATGACTGAAATTCTACTTTTCTTGTGATTTCGTTTATAAAATTTGATCTTCCAAGGTTCACCTATCCCTTGGGTTTTGTGGATTTGGGTGGGGGGTTCTGATCTTTTTCTACTTTTTTATTCTTAGTCAATCATAAAATCCCCTAATCCTATTTAACCTCTATGAATTTGCTGAAAAGTGGGTTGTTGAGTAAGGACTTTACTTGCTGGTTATGTAGGTTCTTACCTACCATTTTTAATACCCAATTCTTTTACATAAAAAAAAAAAAAAAAAAAAAAAAAAAAAAAAAAAAAAAAAAAAAAAAAAAAAAAAAAAAAAAAAAAAAAAATTCACTTTGAAACACTCTCCCTGGCAACGATGCCAAAATGTTGGTGCACTAAGATGACTATTAAAATCAATCTTAATAACTACATTAATTATCAAACCAGGGTATGTCTGTTTATTTCAAGAGTGTTCAACATTATCTATGAAAGTGAATTCATAGGTTAATTCAAAATGAAATGATTTAGAATCATTGCAATAATTAATATCTAATTCTTGAAGTTCAATCCAAAGCAAATCTGAAAGAAAACCTTAAAGCAGTTTTAAATCTATTTTAACCTATTGTGCATAAACCTGAATACTGAATGGAAGTAAAAGGAATCACTCTTAGCAGATCTAACTAGTATCAACAATAATTCATTCAGCAAGAAATAAAGATACAACAAATGAACAAAAATAAATTATTCAATCTTTTAACTGAAATCAATCAACTGCGAACTCAACTATCACTACGTACAAGGAACATCAATGAAATACTTAAACTAATCTGACAGATTCATCAAAGATTAACACGCAGCTATAAACATAGCAATATCTATAATCTAGTTTGAACGACAAAGGTAAATCATAACAATCAATACTTACAACAATCGGGATAATTCTAATTTCATGAAATAACAGGAATAAACAATTGCAAGAGTAAACATAAATAAGTATGACATAAGAAAAGAAGTAAATATCCTATTGACTAGGCCCAGAGTCTCCAGAAGTCATTGCCGAAAGACACTCAGAATGCGATTACAAGTAAAACATAGTCTTCTTCATTAAACTCGATAATAAAGATAAAACATCATGGTAGTGAGAATACTCCGTGTCAAAAGAAAATAATTACAATCTCCAAATTTCTAGCTAGTTATTCCTTTCATATATCAGATTTGTATAACATATGAGAGACAAATGGATAAGAGCAAATCCTCAAGATCAGGAGATCCTGAGGATTTTGCAACCAACAATATAATTTTATTACACAATAGACTTGATTCTCTTGGTCTTCCACTAGCCTCTATGATCAAAACATTGTCCCTTTCCTTTCTTGGTCACTGTTGTTTTGTCATTTGAAAATTAATTGTTCAATTCATATTCCTGCATATATAAAAATAGCGAAAGTTAGCCATAATTACACAATTCGTTAATGTTTGATTTATCTATCTTCTGCAATCATTTCTTCTAAATTATTTTTTAAATTGAAAATAAACATATAAATATGAATGATTAATTAAGCTAATATGAGGATAAAACATACCTTTTCTACAACCCAACAATCTACATCCTCAACCTCATTACCCTTATCACTAGAAATGTGTAATGAAAATAACATACACCCTTTCTTGCAGCTATACATTTCTTGCATAGATGTCACCATCCTAACTAATGTGGCTTTGTTCTTACCCTGTAATACTATTGTTTCTCCATTTTCATCAACACACTCAATAACGTTATCATAGTAGTCTTCCTTGGTTCTATGTAGATACTGTTGTCCTCAGATGACTCTAGGTCAGTTAGTCATGCCAGAGCATCTAAAATGTTTTGTTTGTTTTTAAGAATTTTGGATGACCAATGTTATGAATTATTAAAAACATGTTCTTAAGCCTTAACAATGAAAATGATGCTATGCGTCTAGCTATATTTAATTTTTTTTTAAATGTGTGAATAACAGAATATTGATGAAATATAACTTGCTAAATATTCAGACATAATATTTGATTGGTTATCAACAAAAAATACAAGAAAACAATGTTTCCTGTAGAACAAAATATATTTAAATGAATGCAGATTTGTGTGACAATTAATTGATATAGAGGAGCTTATAATAATAGATAGTCTTATAAATTAGACCCTAGTTATTGTTAATAACTTCACAGGGATTTAAGACAGAATGACACTTAGTATGATCTTACCAAGATCTCTGCATAAAGATTTAAATATATGAAGAAATACATAATGAAATAAGAAAATATGAAAACTTACTAGGAGACAAAAGTATAGAAGGCAAATTCAGAATCCTTTCATTAACTTGGCAAATCTCCAGCTCAGTTACAATTCTATTCTCAAAGCTCATCCAAGGGTTCAACCCTTAATAAATTGAAAGAGAAGCTATTTATACAAAAATATCTTCTAGATATTTAAAAAAAAAAAAACACAAAACTATAGGAATTTCAAAACTGCTAAGTGCTGGCACTATTCTTTAGGAATTTGTTGATGATGTGGTCCTCAAAATGTGCTACCTAGCTTCCTGTTAGTTGTTGATGAAAGCTACTCAATAATGTCGCACAAGTGATCCCATATGTCTTAACTTGGTATAGCAAGATTTACTAATTTCCTGTAAACTTCAACAACCTCAGTGTGCTTCTCAAAAGTGGGCTTATTTACAAAAATATTTTTAATCTCATGCTTAATAGTCAAGTCGAAATCTAAAGCTTCTAACATTGGTTTCCTGGTAATATGACCCTTTATGTTTGCAAAATTTTCTTTATTAGTTGCTATAGTATAAATCTTTTGGCAATATTCTTGCAAACTGATCAACCTATCATTTGGGGCCACTAATCCTAACAATCCTCTCTGATTAAGTAAACTAAACTTAAAATGGAACCTGTGGACATAAGTATTCAAGGTTTCGTACCTAGTTTCTAATTGAGTCATAAGGTTCTTTTTATGGAAAACCTTCTTGATTTCCAAAATGGTTTTTGTTCTATCCAAAATTTCAATCTGCTCCAACTCGGCCTTGTTTTTTGAGTTAAGAACTCTGATCATGTCTGTATCTTCACTTGGTTTGTGTTTAAGAAGCTGCTCCACTTAATCAATAGTTATATGACATCTATTTATGAGTAACTCATGCTAAAAAATGATTTGAATGGAGGGCCATACTTTAGTTATGGCCTGACTAATATCTTTCCAAGTGCTTTCCTTGGCTTGGGCCAAGGTTTGAGCCATCAATGACTCGCTCTGAAACTCTTCTATTCTTTTGTTCAACCCATGTCTTTTATGCATTTCTCAACATACAAAGTGTCATTCTTTATCTTGTAAGATTTAAGAGTTTTGAATTTCTTATGAAGCCTTTCATTTTCTTATTTCCGGTGAGTCAGATCCTATAAGAGTTTGTTCAAATCCTCTGTTGTTGATGTAGATTATGTTGTGGTTGATGTAGATTCCCTTGATATTCTGGACATTGTAATAGGAATAGTTGAGATGAGAGCTATAGCTAACTGAGTAAATTTCTCTTTTTCCTTAAGCAAATTCTCAATTTTATCCTCCATGGTCTTTATCTGTACATTCTTCTCAATGATAAGTTTGATCATTTCTTCCTTGTGTTTTTTTCTTTTTGCTATCTCCTTGGGCTGGGGGTCCTCTGTAGAAGGTAGTTTAGGCTTCTTCCTTAATGCTGCAATATCTGTATTTTTCCTTTTGATAATATCTTCAATAGATTTAACATCAGTAGGGTCATATCCAATTTTAATCACTAAGTATTCTAATGACTTGACCCTGTTATCCTTTGCTAAAGATGATATATTTTCAATCTTCAATTGTGATTACACATTTGACAGAGAAGTTTTGAGTTTTGATAATGCAATAGAAGTATTGGTCATGGTAGAGAAAAACATCTCACCAGACTTCCTATCCATGTCCATTTGGTCAATTCGGTGTATCTGATTAGAATCAAAAGAAAATACAGTCTTCTTGTAATCAAAAGAAGCCTTGGGAAAAGGCACTTGAGCCTACAAAAAATCCATTTGCATTCTTCC
This sequence comes from Pinus taeda, assembly GCA_000404065.3. NCBI lineage: Eukaryota > Viridiplantae > Streptophyta > Pinopsida > Pinales > Pinaceae > Pinus > Pinus taeda. Next base: position 116,089 of record APFE031011506.1, on the reverse strand, counting down.
CTTTTCGCTGTCAAAAGTTGTTAACAAACTATGTTGTGAAGTGGAAGTTTGCTTCCAAAACTATGCATAAACATTTTCTTTTAAAGCTTCATTCTTCTACTTAATTTCAAGGAAATTAGTGAAGACATTTGGCTCCTCTATTTCACTTGGTCCTGCAAATTGAGTGATTTACATAGAATTTTGTGAAGCTGAAGAAGAAGATGGAGTAGTGATTACAGGTTCCTATGTCCCTATGGAAACTTGTGAATCATCCAAATTGATGATGATAGGATCCTTCTAACCCTGAGTAGTAGTAGTGCCTTTGAAGTCAATCCTTGATTTCTTTTGATAGTGAATGAATTCCTTGTATTAAATTGTTGATGATGAAGATCCTTCTATGGGCCTCTTGTAGTTTGAGAAGTAGGAGTCTGAAGAGTAGAAGGAGGTAAAATTTGTTCTTCTGCTTCTTGAAGAGTATTCTCTTCCCACTATTCTTGACTTCTAAACTTGTCAATCTCTGGTCTCGGTGTATGATTGTAAGGCGTGGTTTTGAGTTCCAGCCTTAAGTCTGGGATAATATTGAATGGGTCATAAGAACATGTAAAGCTTGGTTGGAAACCCATCTCTTTTAGTATGGCATCTGCTTCTAAACCTGCTAATCTAGTATTACAAATGAATGATCCTACCTGTGCCTTTATCTTAAACTGAGATATCCTCTTCCCTGAAATAAAATGAAACTCATACATATTCATCATTTGCCTAATATACTCTAGAGAGAAAATTCTCATTGGAACATATTTGGGCAACTTATATGCAGCCAATTCGCAGCCATATACTCTAATCTTTGTGTACTTCTAGTAAATATACCAGTCTCTTGTTCTTACTTGATCACTGAGATGTAGGATCCTTTTGATTTTTGTACTGATCCTGGGTTCACTCTCACTTCTGAGAAGTTGTGCAACTAGGTGAATGAAACAATCAATGAAGTATGAAAATCTAAACTCAGTTGAGTTCTTCCTAATCAACGAGGTCCACTATTTGACTGCTTGATTCTCTTACTGATCATCATGCTTGTGCAAAATAATAGGTAACCTGTCTCCCTACTGAAAAATAAACATATTAACTAGCACAGAGGAGTATTTAAACACTCCTTCAATAGTGATATTCATCAATTTCTCATGCATAACTTCAGCCAAGAATTGAATGTAATTATACATGAAGGCGGGCTTGTTTTCTTTAGAGAAAATTGAAAAATAACCTATGATAGCTTCATCTACCCATTGATCTAATTGGTAGCCTAACAAGCAAGAAATTAGGGAAATTATGTGTTTAGCTCTCTCAGGGAACATAGATGCTGGATAAGGAGGATTCTATTTGGCGAGCTCAACATCTTTAGGGAGAAAGATCTAAAAATTTTGAGCTCTTTGAGGGAAGATGAGCTTATTATATAGGTCAATTAAGGTTGCAGTTGAGAAAAAGATAAGGGAATCATTTTCAAGGATCAAAAGAATTTTATCAGTGGTTTCTGGAGTGATAGATATTTGAATGTCTCCATTCTGAGATACCACTATTCTCTGTAAAGGATTATACTTGGCTTTGCACCACATGACCAGATCGGGAAAAGAATAGGTCTGAGGAAACATATACAAAGGTAGAAGAGATTCCCATCAGGGAAAATTTTAGGGGCTAATATTTGTAGGCAGGCTAATATTCCATGCTTTTTCCAAAAAAAAGATTTGCCAATTTCCATTTTTCTAAAAATGAATTCACCCAAATTTTATAGTATATAATAATTATTTACCTTAAAAATAAAAAAATTATATATTGTCTAATATAAAATAATTGGAAATCTAAACATTTTAACGAAATTATCATCAAACAATTTAAAATTTGGATATTAGCATCTAGTAAGATTTGCCAAGGTTGCTAAACTTTAAGATAAACTTCCATCCTTAAATTTTCCCTCATTTCCATAGGTTTATGTCATCTTCAAAGTCGATGTAGATATATTTTAGCCAATCATGTAATTCAATCATGTCGAATTAACATTTTGTGTCTGCAATATTAAAATATTGGTTAGCTAATGGGATGTGGTCTAGGTCTAAGGCATCAGAGGCCTTTAGGGTTTCCTGTGCTGTAAAGGAACTGGAAGATGGCTTGTCTTTCTTCTTTGGAGCCACAATATTAGAACTGAAATGGTGGATGGAAGAAAAGTTGTAGAGATACCTTCAGATTACATGTATTGTTTGTAGGCTCGGCATGGCATGAATTTGTAAAAACAGGAATAGTGAAGGAAACAATAAAAGAGCATTTGAAGAAAGTAGCGTAATGGGGCAAAGGGATATTTAACATCGGGATAAGGCTACCATTACAGGAAAGTCGTTACTGATCAACTTATTGGGAATTTAATGGAGGGAGATTAGAAATGGGAAGCAATAAATGGCAGCAACAAATAGGCAGAAACGAGCACATGGCATGGAGCGGTTAGAGGTGGAAAGCATGGGAGATGTTAATGATGGTGCGGTATTAGGAAGCGCGGGAAGGTAGATAGAAAATTTTCCCGGGGGGGGGGGGGGGGGGGTGGGGGGGGGGTGTTACACAATATTTTGTCACTATCCTTGTACTCCCCATTCCTTGATCCTAGAGGACCTAGTGTTGAAGTGTTAATGTTGTTGTGCTAGTGCTAGTTAAGTTTAGAGTAAACAACAAGCTCTTCATAGTTGTAGCTCTCTAGTTGTGTGAGGGAGAAGTGTGAATTTGGTTTAGTGTGAAGCCTAAAGGGAAGAGCCTTAAAACAATTATTGTTGAGGCCATCATGGAATGCTAGTAGAAGTGTGTGGGAACCTGGTTTTGTCGGAGGAGAATGACAATGTCAAGACAATGGTTGTAATCTCTTCTTGATTCAATATATATGCAACTATCAATTGATTTCCAACATGATGTGTCATCTTACATGTTCATGGCTTAATGTTTCTTGACTTGTTAAGTAGGTTGAATTACAGTTTTTCTATTATCACAGTTTTTGTTTGCTGTTGTTTACTTGTTTCAGGCGTTTGAAGAAGGAAACGAGAGATAGATGGAGTGAGCAAGCAAGGACATCATCAAATAGGATAAGCGTACTAAGATGTAGGCCCTCTTAATTGGTTCTAACCTAAGGAAATATTCCATAGAATGTATCAGTTGTGGCTAGATCCATTATCAGGCTAGAGGAATTGTTTATGTCTGCACTCATAATTTTGCTTCACGACAAATTGGTGACCATACCGGGGAGCCAATCCTTCTGTTTATCTTGCTTGAGATTTCATGATTTCGTGAGAAATTTTCTAGTTCCACTTTTTCCCTTTGGTTCTATTTTGTTTCCTCTGCTTACTAGTCTGATTTTGAAATTCATAGTAGCATATCTGGTCCCAATTTTTTTTTTTTTTTTTTCTTGGCTCCCTTTCTTACCGCGCTTAATTCGCTGACAATCACTCCAATAAGCGCGATATGATAAGAAAGAGTCGCATCGACCACCCTCTGGTGCTCGTTTTTAGTTAGGTAGTTACGCTGATGCCTATAAGTGAAGATTAGGGTTTGTCCCCAATCTTGGCCAGTGTGTTTTGCTCTCATGATTTCGACCACGTAAACCTTTTAGACCATTTTCTCCCTAACTAGAAAGTTGCTTTTAATTTGGTTTTGTTTGCTTGTTGGTTTGTCATCTTTCTACTTGATTTCTTGGGTCATTGGATGGTTAATGACACTAGGGCATCTAGATTTTAATCCATTTAGCTGATTATGAACTCAGTGAGTTCAGTTGTTGGGGTAACTACCATAAATGGTGGGGGGAATTTGGAAATCTAATCAGTTGTGTCAGCATCTCACTCTTGAACATGACACTTTCTGCTTCATTTCGGGTTGAGATATCCTACTTTGCATCATTATCCTTCTTGGGTTGGGCTGTTCATTTTTACCTTCCATTTGATCTCTACCATATCCTCATGACCACCGATCCTATGGATCCAAGAGCTGCCAAAATTCCAGTTGTGTCACTGATATGTTCAAGGGTTGTCATTCCACATTTACATTTACCTCTCGTTCTCTATATCATATAAAATCATTTTGCATCCTTTTGTCTCGCGTTGATAATGTGGGATACATTATGGTTCTCCTTCAACAAGGTCACTTTCCATCAACTTCAACTCATTATCCAGGAAGTTGACTGAGAGAATCCCTTCAAGTATCTTAGAGCTTGCATGCCCTAATGGCAAGTTCTTCACACTTGATGACAAGTTCACATCATTGGCTTTTGATCGGGTGGTTTCATAGGTGTTCAACTTCAGTTCCTCTATTCACATTCCATGGATTGTGTTGATAGTACCTTGAGGACCATTATCATTATTGGTGGTTTCTCTTGTGCTTGTTAACAGTTTACATCATTGACTGGTAATAAAGTGACTTTCTAGCATGTTCGACATCAACACATCTATTCACATGTTAGGATTTGTACTTTGATCAGATTGTGTTGGAGCGCAAGACCCTGGGCTCAGATCACAAAAGTCCAGGTTACGAAGTGATGTGACATGGTTATGTTGATATACATGTCTCTTTCAGATGGATGGCTGTGACCATACCATGAGTTATCATATGTGATCCTTCTCATTATTGGATGGCTATGACCATACCTTGTTTTCATTATGATCCTCTTTGATGAATGGTTGCGCCCATTCCTGGATACATTTACGTGATCATTCTCTAGATGGTTGCATCCATGCCATGATATGTGTATCATTTGACAGATTTCTTAGTTATGTATATGTATTTGTACTTTCTTGCAGGTTTTTTGACGACAAACTATGGTTCCCCGCACTGATTCATAAAGCATTTTACCCCTCACTCTAGTTCGGCCTTCACGCTTTAGGGGGCATCTGTTACACAACATTTTGTCACTATCCCTATACTCCTCATTCCATGATCCTAGAGGACCTCTATAGTGAACCTTACATGCTTTCTCTTCATGAAGAAACTCCCACTGTGTCCCTCTTCATGAGTAGAACAATTCCATTTTGCACCATTTTCCCAAAATCTTCTGCTTTTCCCAGTTTATAAGACCGACGCTAATGGTGCTTGTCCTCCTCGCATCGATATGAAAGGATTAACACTGTCCCTAGCATCGGCCGAAGTGACTGATCTTTGTTCCAGTCATGTTGGTCCTCTTATGGAAATGTTTTTAAATAAAGAGCCTAAGCTTCCCACTCTAGAAGCTTCATAACAGAAGTCTGGTAAATGGTTTGGTTGGATGGGGTCGAGGATGTTAGTTTGGGATTGTTTCCACTATAATGATGGAAATAAATCAATAGATAAGGCCTTCTCCCATGAGAAGAGGATCCATCTCCCATCCATTCATGCTATATAAACCTCCCTTTCTCCCAAGCACAAGCTAGTGTTAGTGTTGAAGTGTTAATGTTGGTGTGCTAGTGCTAATTAAGTTTGGAATAAACAACAAGCTATTCATAGTTGTATCTCTCTAGTTCTGTGAGGGAGAAGTTTGAATTTGGTTTAGTGTGAAGCCTAAAGGGAAGAGCCTTAAAACTATTGTTGTTGAGGCCATCATGGAATGCTAGCAGAAGTGTGTGGGAACCTGGTTTTGTCAGAGGAGAATGACAATGTCAAGACAATGGTTGTAATCTCTTCTTGATTCGATATATATGCAACTATCGATTGATTTCCTACATGATGTGTCATATTAGATGTTCATGGCTTAATGTTTATTGACTTGTTAAGTAGGTCAAATAACAATTTGTCTATTATCACAGTTGTTGTTTGCTGTTATTTACCTGTTTCAGGTGTTTGAAGAAGGAAATGAGAGATAGATGGAGTGAGCAAGCAAGGACATCATCAAATGGGATAAGCGTACTAAGAGGTAGGCCCTCTTAATTGGTTATAACCTAAGGAAATATTCCATAGAATGTATCATTTGTGGCTAGACCCATTATCAGGCTAGAGGAACTATTTGTGTCCGTACTCATAATTTTACTTCACCATAGGAGGGGTAGTGGTAAGCAGTAAGGAGCAAGAGGGGTGTGAAGAATGGTGGTGATGACACATTAGTGGGGGGCCCACGAGGGAGAAACAAATTTTCTAACCCCTCTACCATTATCAAATATCATGGTGAGGGATTGCGAAGTGGCTTTGCCGCCATTGATCTAGGTGGGGAGGTGGATTGCCATCGGTTTTTTCTCGTACTTTATCACTTGCTGACAAAATGATTTTTTTCGTATATGACCTTTGATTATAAAACATAAAATATTTATTTACAAAATAATTAATCACCATTTAAAAATGTAACTAAACACTAATTGAAAACTAATCAAATTTGGGCACATTTAGACTGGCTACCCTTATTTAACTAACTCACTAATTAAGCCCAATCTAATACAACTTGGCCAAATTTTGAGCATATTAGGCCATTTATTAATCGTATTCAATCTTATCTTCTAATGTTAAACCGAGTTTAAACTGTTTGGTGAACTTATTCACTCATCTAATACAAAAATTTAAATGATTTGATCAAGGTCAAATAGTTTGACCCAAATCATAAGAAAAGGCTATGGCATAAAAACAATATGCAAAAAAACCTTTATTTATTACAAATGCAATTTATTTCATGAAGTGGCATTTAAACATGCACACTTATACATTTTTTTTTATTTCTTTTGATGGGGTTTTATTTTACCTCTTTTTTTTCTCTCTATTTTTTCATATTTCCATTTTTTTCTCTATTTTTTTCATACCCTTTGTTAGTGTCAGTATTTGCATACTGGCATCAATGATCAAAATTTATCTTTTTATATCATATTAGGGTCCCATGTTGAAATTTTTGTCATTCCACTAGGTTGACATGCAAAAATTTAGTCACTGAAGGTTGAATTAGGGTTTCCTTTATTCCTTTTAGAAATTTACCCCTTGCTAGCTCATTTCAACCTTGCTGAGTATCCATTGTCCATAAAGTTAATGACATCATGCCATCACATCTATCATGTCATCATGAAATTCAGTCCTTAAGGCCTCATTAGGTATTTTAGGGTTTCCAAGTCTCCATTAGGTCATTAGGGTTTCCAAAGTTCCAATAAAACTCCATTATGTTGCATCAGACTAGCAAGTAAAGGGTGATCAAATAACATCTCTTCACCCTGTGAAGATGATTTGTAAAGAGAAATGCTTATTTCATCATGTGATTCTATGTTCACTATATGTAATAATTATTGTTCCTAAGCTTCCAACTCAATCTTTATATGCCAATATCATCCAAACAAAAGTCAAAAGTGAAGATTGCCAAAGCTTCAACATCATCCACCTGCAAAGAAAAAGTCAGAAAGAAAATTGGCAAAGAGGTCAAAAATGGGTCAAATGAAACATTAGAAAGTGGGTTTGCAAAGCAAATATCAAACTCACTCACCTATAAAGGAATTCTTGGCTTCAAACTGACCTTGACTTGCCTCCTAACACTCATTGAGCAAACCTTAAGAGAGCCTTTTCACAGTTCTGGGTGAAATCAACAGAAACAGGGCAGGTGTTGTGCGTTCTCTTCTAGTGTTGCGTGTTTACCTGGAACTGTGCATTTCCTTAAGGCACTATGCATTCCCTTAAGGCGATGCACATTTTCCTGAGGTGTTTCACACTCTTCATTGGTGATGCTTGTTTTTCCAATAACACTCTAGTCACCTCCTCAGCTCCTCCAAAGCCCTTTCAACCTCAAAACAAGTAAGCATCAGCTAAGGGATTTGCTTATCCTCCTCCTCAAGTCAATTCCTATATGTTTGAAAGGTTTTATTGAATATTTTGTTTAATTGTTATATCCAAACCCTATATCTCCCCCAAAAACTACCTTCCACTCTCATTCCCTTTTGCACACTTCCCTCCACCCTCCTTCCCTTTCCCTAAATCTTTTTTATCCCAGAAACCATCTAACCCTTTGTACCAAAACCCTAATTCCTAGGTGATACAACTACCTAGGCTCCCAAACCCCTATATTGCAAACAATTTCCCCCATCCCCAAACTATCATACTACTACCATGTATCCCTCTCCAATAAATATATTCCTTCACCCATCATCTTCATATTTACCCTTCCCCATTTATTATTACCTAAAAACTATATTCCCCATACCTTACACCTCCCTAGGGTTTGATACTAAATACCATAGCTGAGGAGGAGTACATCCCACATACTGAGGAAGAGTACATCCCACATAGTGAGGAAGAGGAAATAGATAGAGAAGAAGATAGGGAACAGAGGAGGCCACACAATGGAAGCTAGATACACATGTTTGAGCCCAAAGATTTCAGGGAACTCTTAGCATCCCCTATGAATATGACATCCTTCAGATGGCTAGGTAGTTATGATTTCTATGAGCAAGTGAAGGAAGTCCAACATCATCTTGAGTTGACTAGGCTCTTCATTTCTAAACTCCAAGACAACCAAGTCACTCTTGCATGTATAAATTTCACTCTATCTACTGCCAATATATCAGCCACCACCAGAATTCCAGGTGTTGGGGAGAAATGGTTTAAATAGGGTGATTTGGAGAGGCATTATTATGAGCCTTACATGAAACGAAGGTATAGAAATGAAAGGAGGGGCTATTTTCCTTTTTTCACACCTCCTTGATAGATATGCCCCAATGATGAAGATTATTATGAGATATTTCTCATGTGAAGGTAGATTTGCTAGGGTCTATTATGATCATATCTAGCTTTTAATGCATTTCACTAAGGTAAAAATGCTCAATATACCCTACTATCTTTTACGGAGTGTTGAGGAGATGGCCTACATTGCCCAAAAGATGGAGTGCAAAGATCAAATGAAGATCCTACTTCATCATTCCCTCATTAAGATCATAGGCCTTTACCATCTCGAGGAACTCAACATTGCATGGAGTACCTTCATAGCTAATCCGATTTCACTCATGCATCTACTCAAAATATTCAAAGAATCCCTTCATCATCTCATCCATCCACCTCCATTACTCCATCTCAGCCCATACATCATTCATCCTCATCCGATGAGTCAGCCTCACCATCACCTCCATCATCACCATTTCATGAGCCTATTCATTCACCTAGCAGAGATGAAGATAAAGAGCAAGAGCACATTGAACATGGCAAGATCACCAAGCCTAAAGGGGTTGGTTTGAGTACCTTGACACATACTTATCATAGAAGGCATAGGTAAGTGTTTGCCCCATGGATTGTGGGAGGGGCCTTGCCTTCTTTATCAAAAAAGCAGGTACAAAAGGGCAAGGAAAAAGTGGCAAAGGTAGAGATCCAACAGTAGGAGGAGGACTTCCATGAGACAAAGCAATATTTTCCCTTAGTTGATGTTGAGCCTTGCAATAGGTATGTATTTAATCTTGATTATTATCTTTTTCCTCCTTTATTATCCATCTCGTGCCATGATATAATAACAAACTGATATGATTTTGATAAGGAATGAACAAAACTAACTAACTCTCATTACGTTTCATGTAGAAAAACAACAGAAGGAACAACTGTTGTTCCCAAGTTGGAATAGAAAAAGCTAATCGAGGAAAATGAGATGCGTCGGGTGTGGTCGAACCAAGGAACAAGTGAAGGAGATCAGAACAAGATAGAAGAATTCTCTAAAGATAGCATTCTCTAAAGATCACATTTATCTTTTCCTTTTGACTATAAAAGAGAATACTGAAGAGGGATCTCTCGTATTTTATTTGGATTGTAATTTTAATTTATAGAAGGGTGATTCTGAGAAACAATATTGTGTTGTAATGATAAGTGACTTTGATGATTAATATACAACTTGCATTTCTGTTCATTCAAATATTCTGAAATTGTTAAGCAGTGTTCGTTGGAGGCTAGGGACCGGTCTCTAGTGGAACTTACTATTGTTCCTTGTTTTATGCATCTTCTGCTTCCTGCAAGTTATTATGCTTTATAGCTTTTCAGTTGATGTATTTTTGTTGAATCAGATTTATGGTATTCATTTCATTAATGTGCAGTCATAGTTGGTTTTATTTAATTCATGTCATAGATTGAATTAGTTATTAGTTAAAGAATGATTTCTGGTTAATTGCAGAATAGAGCGTGATTGATTAACTTATTTCCTTCTATCTAAAAGTTTAAGTATAGTTGAAAGATGTCAGTTAATAATACAGTGCTCCTAGTTGATTGTCATTTGAATTTGGTTAATTAAGATTGAATTATGGTATTGTTTGAGATAGAGTCATGATGCTTAGATGAGTTATTTCCTTTAGAGTTACAAGCTTGAGATTTATGATTGCATCTGTTTACTCTTGTATTGAAATTCATAGCTTAGTTTAATGAATTACTCTCTAGATTTATAGCTTGAAAATATTGTGTACACTCTTGGAATAAAAATAATTACCCAGGTTGATAATTAACGTGAGGTAATCAGGAGTTTTAGAAGACACCTTTTAACACCCAACAGTTTGGCGTCGTTGCTGGGGAGAGTGTTTCCATTTTACAAAGAGTGATGTATGTCTGCTGAGAGAGAATTGGGTATTAAAAATGGGAGGTATGAACCTGCGTACTTAGTAAAATGCTCACTCCTCTATCCACTTTCCAACATAATTACATAGGAATTTAAGATAGAAATGAATGTTTTTATTTTTGCATGAATGACTAAGAAGAACAGACCAGAAAAAGATATAATTCCTCCCCCCAAACATGAAAAATCCAAGGGACCAATGACCCTTGTATGATCAACCTTCATTGATGAAATCATAAGAAAAGTTGAGTCTTAGTCATCACTAGGACCCCAAACTATTGCTACCAAACACCCTACTATTTCCCTTCAAGCCATAGGATCACCATATGTAGCTAACATTGAGATTCAGAATAAGACTAAAGGGTATGAACAAAGTTTTCAAGATATTGAAAATTCACGACCACACCCTTCACAAGAAGGGAATTCTTACAACCTCCGTAAAGGAGAAGGAGAAATAGGTAATCCTGAAGGACAAACATGTAGATCTCGTAAAGTAGTGATTGAATAGAGTACACCAAGTTTTTTGGATCAAGGTAGCACTGTTAAAATCATTCCAGCCTCTTCTGGAGATCCTAGGAACAACTCTCTAGCTCCAGAGATCCCTGAAGAATATTGGCATATTTTTGACCAAATGGCTAATAATTAGCGACAACCCTAGACATCTACGTTACAATGCCCTATTGTAGACACAGTTGTCAATGCCGCCATGAAAGCTATTCCATTACAGAATATTCCTACCTTTCATGGGCTAACTTGAGAACATCCTGATGCATTCCTTTTCGAATTCGATGTCCTATGTAGGGGTTATGATCACACCACTGAACCCCAGAAGCTGAAATTGTTCCCCTCTACTCTGAAGGGAGCACCCCTGTGTTGGTTTATGGGACTTGGTGGAGGTATCATAAATGATTTGGAACATATGAAAACATACTTCCTTAAAAAATACTAAGATTATTGCTGAACTAGGGAACTGAAAGATGAAATATTTCAAATGGTAGCTAAGCCTAACAAGACCTTGGAAGAATATGTGGAGCATTTCCAATATAATCTGCAAAGATCGCCTTATGAAAATCTACCTAACAATGTTCTAAAACCACAATGATTAAAGGTATGAAAGATCAATGGGTAGAAACACTGAATATAATGGGTAAGGGTGATATTTATCAAGAATATTATGACAATATTATAGACTTGTGCATCAGGTGCTCCAGGGGTAGTACAGGGTTGAAACCAACCAGACGCAATGTAATCACCAGAGACAGCAAAGCCTCAGGAGGAAGCATTACAAGAGTTGAAATTAGCAATCTATAGGAGGAATTCAAGACTAATTTCTTGGGGATCCTGACGACACAATTGGATATCATGCAAGCTAAACGAAAGTAGGCCGAAGCAGAACATAACTTGGCTAGTTTCTGTCCCCGTTGCAGAAAAAAACTGAGTCATAAAGAATGCCCGCTACATATGATACATGCATGTGCCATATGTACCAAGGAGCATGCCACAGAAAGTTTCCCATCGCTCCCAAGGATTAAAGTAGACTTCAAGGAAGTGGAAGAAGAAGTGGAAACAATATATCTAATGAAACAGTGTCGTCAATGGAAAGCATGTCAGACAGGTATGCCTACTGATCCATCTTCGTTCTTTCCTCCCTCGTAATATAATTCTTAGTAATATTCAAGGGCAGCATGGAAGAACCATCAACATTTCTCTACTTGACCACCTCAAACATTTTCTATGCCACCATGGCCTAACCAGTCAAATCCAAACAATAATTGGTCAAATCCCTCTTACTCTCCACCGTTTTGGTAGAACAATCCCTATCCATCCTAATGGTCCCCTTCCACCTCACAAAATCAGAATTGGCAATCAAACTGGAAAACATCCACGAACCAGCCTATGGGGATAATCCCTCTGTCTCAACCTACTTTACCAACACCTTATACATTGCAACAGAATCCTCAATCTAATATACAACCACAACTCCCAGCCCGACCCAACCTAAATCCCAACAACAGACCAATCTAGTCAGTACAAATCTTTGAAGGTCTGGACCCTGAAGCAGAGTTGAGAGAGTGTAATGAACTCAAGTTAAGATCTACATGCATAATCACTCCATACGAGGACAAAAATCTGCAACCTGAAAAACCACACCCAAATAAGCCTTTGATTGTAAACAATCGACAAGGAGAAGATACAGTTAGGTAGAAAACTCTCGAATAGATCATAACTACTTCCTCACCATTCCTAGGAAGACTGATGATACCACACCCAATTGAACATCCCGATTTTGATCTTTTGGGTGAACCCAAGAATATCTGTATAAAAATATGCATCCTCCAAGCTATTCAAGACATTCCAATATATGCCAAAAATATTAAAGAATTGTGTATAAATAATTTTGTGAGGCAAACAAAAATAACCCCAAGACCTTGTTTGATTTATTACTAGGCAAAGAGACACCTATAAAATATGAAGGCCCAAGAAACCCCATTGTCACAATACAGATAAATGGCCACTCTTTTCCCAATGCTTTAGTTGATTTAGGGGCAACCATTAACATTCTCACAACAACAACTTGAGAAACTTAGCATCACAGCCTTGGAATCAACAACTACCTTGCTAGAACTTGCTGACCACTCAGTCATTTGGCCAGAAGGAACATTACCAGATGTGATGGTTTCTATAGACACTTGGGAATATCTGGCAGATTTTTTGATTATTAACCCTAGGAACTGGCTAGATGGACATCCTTTAATTTTAGGAAGGCCTTGGTTAGCAACCGTTAATGCTTATATTAACTGCCGGACAAGAAGTATGACCATAACCAGAGGGAATGATTTGAATAATCTAGCCTTGTACCCTCCTTCTCAACCAAGCCTAACCGTTGTAAAAACTAGGAAGCAACCTGTACCATATTTAACATAAAATATTTGGTCACCATTGACTATGACAGATGCCCTTGAATTTAAAAACCAAACAGAAGACGATGTCATTAATACCTTTATCAATCATCCTGCTACATTATCTAGTTTGAAATTTCACATGATTAAAGTAGTCCTTGACAATGAAATTGAAGAAGATTCCCTGAGAGATATCAATGACCAACTAATACCAACAACCACTATCTATAATAGCAAACCTATTGAAATTGAGCCAGGGAAGATCCTGAATATTAACAGTAATCTAAGTGTTGACCAGCAACAGAAACTTGTTCAAGTCCTTATGAAATATAAAGGAGCTTTTACTTGGGATTAGCTAGACATGAAAGGGATTGACTCTCAGCTATGTATGCACCACATTTACATTGAAAAATATGAAAAACCAATTTTAAAACCTTAGCATAGATTAAATCCTCACCTAAAGGATATTGTTTAAGAAGAACTTCAAAAACTATTAGATGTGCATTTTATCTATCCTATATCTGATAGTAAATGGGCTTCTCCGTTAATAGTGGTCCCTAAAAAGAATGGGGAGTGGCAGATATGCATTGAATATGGAGAACTCAACAAAGCAATGAAAAAAGACCATTTTCCCCATCCATTCATCGATCAGGTCCTAGACACGCTACCAAGGAAGAAATTATTCTCTTTCCTGGATGGCTGATCCAGGTGGATGTTGGTGGCCACCCACCTATCCCATTTGGACCCCCGCAACTATCTCTTTCAATTTTTCAGTTTCCGTAATTGTAGCACAATTTACAATTCAGATTGCCCCTGAAGACTAGGATAAAACTACTTTTACCTGCCCATGGGGAACATTTGCTTAAACAGTATTACCTTTTGGATTGTGCAACACAACTGGCACATTCCAAAGAGCCATACTCAGTATTTTTGCAGACTTGTTAAATGAAGGATTGGAGGTATGCGTGGATGATTGCACAACCTATGGAGATGACTTTGAACATGGATTATAGACATTGGAGAAAGTCCTGGAACAGTGTATCGCTACTAGGAAATGCTTAAGCCATGAGAAGTGCCATATGGTGATGACAGAGGGCCTGATCTTGGGTCATTTCATTTCAGCAACTAGAATTCAGGTAGATCCAGTAAAAATACAAGTAATCATCTTATTAGCTACTCCCTGCACTCAAACAGAGGTACATAGTTTTCTAGGATTTACAAGATATTATCATAGATTTATAAAGAACTTCTCATAGATTGCTGCACCATTATATGCCCTAACAGGAAATGTTGATTTTATATGGATTGAAAAATGTGACATTGCCTTTACAGAGTTGAAATGGCTACTATCAAACACACCAATATTACGGGGGCCGAATTGGGATATAGCATTCCAGATTTCATCAGACGCATCAGATTCGTCTATTGGAGCAGCTCTTGGCCAAGAAGATGACAAGAAACCCTACGCTATATATTACATTAGCTAGAATTTAACTCCTACTGAGTTGAACTATACAGTAACAGAGAAAGATTTTTTAGTTGTTATTTATGCCATTAACAAATTTAGACACTATATATTTGGATACCCTATAGTTTTGTATACTAATCACTCTGATATCAAATATTTAGCTAGTAAACCCATCACGAATGGAAGAGTGACACGTTGGTTACTGCTTTTGTAGGAATTTGACATAACTATAAAGGATCGACCAGGGAGGGAAAACCTTGTGGTAGATTTCCTCTCCTGAGTACCAAGAATAGACAATGCAATGGCGGTAGAGACCAGTTTCCAGATGAAAACCTATTTTCTGTGGCCATAAAAACACCATGGTATGCAGATGTGGCCAATTATTTAGCAGTAGGAAAATTGTCTAAACATCTGACACCTGGAGAAAACAAATTAATAGTGTAGCGCAACACTCGGTTCTCCTGGGTCGGAGAATACATTTTTTACATAGGGGCCGATATGATAATCCACAGGTGTATGAGGGAAGACAAAATTTATGATATCTTAAAAGAATTCCACGATGGACCTTGCAGTGGACATTTCGCAGACCGCAAAACTGGACATAAAATTTTGCAAATGGGCTACTACTGGCCCACGATTTTTAACGATGCTAACAAATTTGTCCAGACATGCGATAGTTGTGAAAGGAGGGGTTGCCTTGGCCAATTTGATGAGATGCCCTTGCATCCAAAACTGGTGATAGAACCCTTTGAGCGATGGGCGTTAGATTTCATCAGGTCGATTAACCCATTGTCCAATCAGAAATCATATATATTGGTTGCAACAAAATACATGACTAAATGGGTGGAGGCAGTAGCCTTACCAAGAGCGATAGAGGAAACAATGATTCATTTTATTTTCAAAATTTTTGTGCGATATGGCTTATCTAGAGAAGTAATTACTGATGGGGGGCCACAATTTGTAAGCCACAATATTGCTGCTACACTAAAGAATCATCACATTTTTCACAAAATTACATCTTCGTATCACCCACAGGTGAATGGGAAGGTGGAGAGTACCAACAAAGTAATTGAAGCTATTCTAATGAAGACAGTCTCATCACATAGATGAGACTGGGTGACTTGACTGCCAGAGGCCTCGTGGGCATATTGCATGACTTGGAGGAACATAACTGGATACTCTCCATATCAGCTGGTATTTGGTAAGGAACCCATTTTCCCCATAGAATTTGAGATACAGACACTAAGGATAGCCCAGGAAGTGGGACTAGATTTAACTTAAGCCCAGATTAACAAACTACAACAAATAAATGAATTAGATGAAATATGGCTATTGGCTCTATAACATACTGCACTCACTCAACAACAAAGAGCCAAGCGGCACGATTCCCTGATTAAGAAGAAGACATTTCATGAAGGCTCTTCTTTATGATTCCAAGTTTCAAGACTTCCTTGGTAAACTATAGACTAGATGGTTCGGCCCCTATGAAATAAAGGGAGTACATGACAATGGCACTCTTACATTAGCCACCATTGACAGATCTGGGTTTTCTTTCAAAGCAAATGGGCATTGGGTATGCCTCTACCAAAAACCACTCACAAGAGAATCCTTTTACCAACAGATATGTGAATGCTCCACCATGCAAATCCTAGCCGTAGAAGGAAATCCTTTAGTAGCTTCATTATTGTAAAAAGTTATTCCTTTTTGTAAAAACTATAAATATGATTGCTGATCTGATTTTTTTGTTTTTTTTTGTTTTTTTGTTGTTCCCTCTTTGGAACAACACGTTTGATTTTTGTTGTTCCCTCTTCAGAACAACACTTTTGAGTTTCGTTGTTCCCACTTCAGAACAACACATTTTCTTTTTAGTGTACCCTCTTCAGAACAACACTTTTCATTTTTGTTGTTCCCACTTCAGAACAACACTTTTGATTTTTGTTGTTCCCACTTTGGAACAACACATTTGATTTTTGTTGTTCCCTCTTCGGAAAAACACTTTTGATTTTTGTTGTTCCCTCTTCGGAACAACACTTTTGATTTATGCTATTCCCACTTCGGAACAACACTTTTGATTTTTGTTGTTCCCTACTTGGAACAACAAATTTGATTTTTGTTGTTCCCTCTTTTGAGCAACACGTTTGATTTTTTTTGTTCCCTCTTTGGAACAACACGTTTGATTTTTGTTGTTCCCACTTCGAAACAGCGCATTTTATTTTTTCTGTTCCCTCTTTGGAACAACACTTTTGGTTTCGTTGTTCCCACTTCGAAACAACGCTTTTGATATCTATTGTTCTCACTTCGGAACAACAAGTTTGATTTTTGTTGTTCCCTCTTCGGAACAACACTTTTGGTTTTGTTGTTCCCACTTTAGAACAACACTTTTGATTTCTACTATTCCCACTTCGGAATAGCACGTTTGATTTTTGTTGTTCCTCTTCAGAACAACACTTTTGGTTTTGATATTCTCACTTCGGAACAACACTTTTGGTTTTGTAGTTCCCACTTCAGAACAACACTTTTGTTTTTGTTGTTCCCACTTTAGAACAACACATTTGTTTTTGTTGTTCCCACTTCAAAACAACACTTTTGATTTTTGTTTTTCCCACTTTGGAACAACACTTTTGATTTTTGTTGTCCCCTCTTCAGAACGACACGTTTGATTTTTGTTGTTCCTACTTCGGAACAACACTTTTGGTTTTGCTATTCCTACTTTGGAACAACACTTTTGTTTTTTCTGTTCCCACTTCGGAACAACACTTTTGTTTTTGTTGTTCCCATTTCAGAACAACACTTTTGTTTTTGTTGTTCCCACATCAAAACAACACTCTTGTTTTTGTTGTTCCCACTTCGGAACAACACTTTTGTTTTTGTTGTTCGCACTTCGGAACAACACTTTTGTTTTTGTTTTTCCCACTTCAGAAAAGCATTTTTGTTGTTTTAGTTCAAATACTACTTTTTTTTTTTTAGAATTTGTTGTTGTTCCTTCTTTGGACCAACATTTTTGCTTCTTGAAGTCATGTGTTTTTTAAACAGCATCAGTTTTCCTTAAATTTTTGAACAACACTCTAGGACTATTCCTAGCTAATCTCAGTCCCATTTTTTTGATTCCCTTTCATGGCAAGAAGTATAATAATTCTATAAGGATGAGAATTTTGGATTCTATTAAAGCAGGTGAATATCCTTAATGTTATGATCTTTAACAAGACAACTTCTTGATGATATATTTCTTAAAAAAATCGGGAAGGACACAATTATTTATATATTACTTTACTGTATTGATTTCTGCTATATATAATATCGATTGATCGTCTTTACCATGATGGTTCCACCCCTCCTGGCTATAATCCTCTCTTTCTATTATAAGAGAGATTATGGGTATATTTTTTCTATTGATATGTTCAACTTCTTCCACCATCCCTGCTCTTAAGGAGTACTGAGCCTCCCTCTATTTATTATAAAAGTGTGTAATAACAAAAAAAAATTCCTACAGATAGAGGATAGGGGGTCTCATTAAGAGCCAACCTACCATGTTCATAAGGATGTAGCAATGCGACATTCCCACTATGGCCACCACACCAGGGTTATGATGTAAGGGGTGGCTAAAATATCCTTGGAATAGGAGGTCTCATCATGAGCCAACCTGATCACTTTTTCTACTTCCTAGTGAATGGAAGTGTGGTCATCTAGTTACCATGCCAACACACTAATGTCTTTTGTAGAAACAACAGTGCAATTCTTCAACTATAAATTGAGGAGCCTGGCTCATATGGGTTAAATAGAAACTCTGTCGAGGCTATGGATGCCTGCTAGAAACAGAAGCTCTGCTAATGGCATTGAAGTTCCATTTTCAACATCAATAATTATTATAATACCCTCTTCTTATTTTTCTTTTTATCAGAAGAATTATTTCCTTAATTTCTCCCTACCTTGAACCTTTATGCATGAGTTAATTTTTTTAATCAATCATATCATTTGTAGCCAAAATATCAGTAGCAAAGCATCTTTCTTGCATATTGTCATCCTCTTTCCTTACCGCATAACTTATCAACCAAAGAATATTGTCTCTTATCAATAACCATCATTACACACCTCGCTTTAATAATATCCATACCTTTTACAATCCTCTCATTAATATACGTACTCTGTCGCATATTAATGCCATATATTTCACCCTTCCATTCAGTCATAGGCAACCTCTCATCTTGAAGGAGGGAGGGGACATTCATTACACTCGTGCATGCGTTATAACTATTTTATTGTATTTCATAGGTTGATATGGTACTCTATGATTACGTGGCATGTGGCAAAATAATAGTCCCCAAATTAATGAATTCTCATAGAAATATTGTTTAAAATTGGAAAACTTAGTTGTTACAACTTACTTGCTGTTTTATCTCTTTATTGATGTCTGTTGCTGTGTTTTCTCCACTGCACTAATCCTTTGCAATAGTAGGAAGAATGCAAGCATTATGGGTCATAAGCCAGTGTGCCAAAAATCTTTCAGCCAGAATTCTTTGACAAAGCTAGGGAAATTCTGGTCCGCATAGGGTGGATATCATACTTCACAAGATTTCAGCACCCTAGTGAGAAAATCGCTATTGAATTTCTAGAACATTTGCAGAATGGTCAATTCCTGGTGAGAAGTAGAAGAATTAGAGTATCATAAGTTGCAATATTTAAGTATCTGGGTTGTTGGCGGAAGGAACTACATGGCCAAAAAAACATATAATGTTATAAGAAGCGGTGGACATTTTTAGAGATACAGGTGAGGAATTAATCAAGAAAGGCAAGGGCATACAACCATCTTCTCTGGCAGAACCATGGCGTGAGCTGGTAAATGTTGTCCAGAGGTAAATTAGTTATGATGGATGACGAAACATCATAAGATCACAACAACTCAAACTTTAGCTATTTTGAAACAAAAGATCACTGTTAATCTGCCATCTTTCTTGAATTTATTGTTGCATGATACCACCGATAGAATAAGATGGGCTAGGCACCTGGAAACCATCGTTAGCCACTATGGATTGATAATACTAATTGTTACCCACAACCTCATTCAACAAAACTTAACTTGGGATTGTCTCATAGTGCCCCTGGAGATTAGTCAAAGCCTTGTAATCCAAAATCCTGAGATTTTAGCGATAAGCCAGCAGGACCCTATTCCGAAAAGGAAAAGGACTACTCGCCAAACATTGAACCCCACAAGAGTAGGTAGTTTGCAAGGTTATATCTAGTCCAGAGAATGCTTGTAGATAGCGCTGAACAACCTGTAGAACCATCCAGACCAATTAGTAAATAGGACTCTAAGTCGGAACCATAGGAAGAACTTGAACAAGGGGAAGGATGTCATCCAAAATCAGAACCCGGGGAAGAGGCCAATTCGGGACAAGAACCCAAGGAAGAGGATAGACTAGACTCAGAACAACAAATGGCAAAGCACCTTGATGATGAATTGGAAAATGAAGAAGAACATCCTCAAACATCAACCATGAGTCCCCAAAATGATATTCTACAGGATTTTGAGACAAGAATGGCTCAGGTCCTGGAAAATCTAAATGCATACATGCAGCCTGGAGGATCACTTGATCCTAACCTAATGGAAGCTCAATCCCCAAGAGACTCTGGGCATACAACAATTCTGCCCTCTAACCAGGAAAAGGAAACAGACAAAGAAGTTATCCATGAATCAAACAACCAATCTGGTGACATAGTTCTATTGGAACACAAGCATGATAAGCAATATGAATCTTTATATGCAGAAGCTATTGACAAGCCTGCTAGTGTAGAAGATGCTCCTCGGAAGAGGCAAGTCGCTGGAGCAAAACTAAAGAAGCTGAGACACGAATATCAAAATCTTCAAAAGACTGTTAAAAGGCTACGCAAGAAGCTTAAAAGAATTGCAACAACAAAGCCCAGAACACTACTCCTGAGGTAGTCTCTATGGCAACACAAACATAAATATGTAAGGGTAGGTCAATAGAAACCCAAACCGAACTCATTCCTACTCGAACAATAGCCACCCAGGAAAATTTGCATGCAAACTTAGTGGATGCAATCGTTCAGATGGAGGTTTGGTCCTCCCATAATAAGGAAGTACAGACTGAGGAAATATCTTCTCATAGCACAAACACTCAGACAGAAGAACAAGCGAAGGATATCTTGTCAAGCAAATACCCTATTCTCCTAAAGCTACAAGAAGAATTAATGCAAGCCCAACTTTCTCTAGAATGATGTGAACAAGAGAGAGTCTCTCTACAAAAATATCAAGAGTTATAAAAACATTTTAAGGAATTAACCATAACTAAAAATCGGACTTTTGACAGATTTAGAAAGGAAGAAGAAAATTTGAAGAAGGTGAAGACTAAGCTGGACAAAGCCGGGAATTAAATGGACACCATTTGCTCGCTATATTTAGATGTCTTGACATGTAGGTCTCTAGCGACAAATTATGCTCTATTCTTATTAGAATGGTACTTATTATTAAAGGTTAAAGTCGTAAGAGCTGGAAAGCCAATCGAGTTAAAGACAACTGAAGATTTTATAAGTTGTTGCAAGGAACATGGGGCAAAAGTCCAAAGGCTTCTTTGCAAATTTTATCTGCATAATTTCATATTAGAAGGAGAAGTTGATGAGAACCCTAGCCCTTTTGTTGGATATATTCAAGTCCAGGCTTTTATCTCTTTTGTAGTTAATCAACTTAAGTGGTTTAAGGCATATAATTCATTCCAAAGATAGGAACATGGGTTGGATCTCTAGGTAAGAAGTGAGCTTACTCACCCTTTGCAACTGTTTACTAGACATAAAAGTCTGATGACACAAGAAGGTGTTATTCAAAATTTAGGGCCCATACATAAGGAAATTGTACAGAAAGGAATAACATATTTCCTCTCTATCCAGGAAAGATCCTTGACTGCATCCAAAATGAGATGGACGGTCTCAACTAACAGTGTTAAGGAAAGAGAACCATTTAATTATGGGAACTTCAAAGCTGCTGCAGGTCAATTAATCATATATAGCAATATTATTTTGAGGGAAGGGCCTTATTGGTTGGGATGTCGATTTAGATGTCCCATTATTTGGTATCCTCCTAAAGGGTATCCGTTTGATTATGAGTTACCTGAAGGAAATGAACAAACAACCTTTGCAAATTTGGCACAAAATCACGTTTTTAGGCCTGATAAAGAAATCTTTTTTCCAGCCTACTCCTTAACTACATTACATAGGAACTATTTATTTGTCATGAGGACATGAAAAAAGGTAAGCAGTGGAGTATGTTGAGCCTTGCAATAGGTATGTATTTACTCTTGATTATTATCTTTTTCCTCCTTTCTTATCCATCTTGTGCCATGATATAATAACAAACTGTTAGGATTTTGATAAGGAATGAATAAAACTACTCTTGATACGATTTGACCAACCAAACTAACTTTCATTACTTTTTATGTAGAAAAAAAACAGAAGGAATAGTTGTTATTCCCAAGTTGGAACAACAAAAGCTAATTGAGCAAAATGAGACGTGTCAAGTGCAGTCGAGCCAAGGAACAAGTGAAGGATATTAGCGCAAGATAGAAGAATTGTTTGAAGATAGCATTTAGTTGTGAATCCATCAGGATCTCCTGGTCCCAAGGGATCACATTTATCTTTTCCTTTTGACTATAAAAGAGAAGACTAAAGAGGGATCTCTTGTCTTTTACTTGGATTGTAATTTTAATTTATAAAAGGGTGATTCTGAGAAACAAGATTGTGTTGTAATGATAAGTGACATTAATGATTAATATACAACTTGAGTTGCTATTTGTTCAGATATTCTGAAATCATTAAGCAGTGTTCGCTGGTGGCTGAGGCCCGGTCTCTGGTGGAACTTAGTGCTATTCCCTGTTTTATGCATCTTCCATTTCCTGCAATTTATTCTGCTTTATAGATTTTTAGTTGATGAATTTTCATTGAAACGGATTTTTGGTATTCATTTCATTAATGCATAGTCATAGTTGGTTTTATTTAATTCATGTCATGGATTGAATTGGTTATCGGTTAAAGAATCATTTCCAGTTAATTGCAGAATAGAGCGTGATTGATTAAATGCTTTCCTTCTATCTAATAGTTTAATTATAGTTGAAAGAGCTCAGTTATACTATGGTGCTTTCGGTTGATTGTCATTTGAATTTGGTTGATTAAGATTGAATTACGGTATTGTTTGAGATAGAGTCATGATGCTTAGATGAGTTATTTCCTTTAGAGTTACAAGCTTGAGATTTATGATTGCATCCATTTACTCTTGTATTGAATTTCATAGCTTAGTTTAAAGCATTACTCTCTAGATTTATAGCTCGCACATATTGTGTACATTCTTAAAATAAAAAGACTTACCCAGGTTGATAATTAATGTGAGGCAATTAGGAGTTTTAAAAGACAACTTTTAGCACCCAACAATTGACCTAAGTGAAAATGATGACAGTGAAAGCACAACCATTGTCATCAAAGAGAAGAATTCACTCATAGGAGAGCTTCAGGTCAATTTGCAAAGGGAAAAATACATCATTTCATACTATGAGCAGGAAAACAAGTACTTTGAGACCAAACATGAGCTCACGAAGATTTACCTCATCAAGGCAAAGAGGGAGGTTGAAAAAGCTAAGGCCTCACTTGATGAATCATATGGAGAATATAGTGACCAGCTGGAGGAACAAGGTCCAAGAAAGAGGGCAAGCGCTAGAGGCCTAAAGAGAGCTTTGGAGCTAGAAAAACAAATGAAGGCTGAACTAGCTGCTGAGCTCACCCTAAATGAGAAATTTGCCAAAATGGTAAATGAGAAATAGGAGCATTAGCTTGAGAGGGTGAACACCCATCTTGAAATCCTCTTAGAAAATTCCAAAAGAGACATTGAAATTCAGAGAAAGATGACAAAGTGTTATTTCCGAAGACACAAAATAGCAAGGGCAAAGCTCAAAGCTGCTAGGGCAATAATTGAATCCCTAACTCACCATGAGGAGAACAAGAAGCTTGATATAGTTGCAAAGGCTTCACTCCATGCCTAGCCACCTCAAACCTTACCTTCGTGAACAATTTCGAAGACCCTTGGCTCAATTTTTGTCACCTTACTTTTCCAGTCTTTCTAAGGCAATTTTTATATCAGTAGTTTGGTCAAACGCACGACGCCTTAGGCGTTGCGCACTTTGTGGAGGCAATCTTTGGAGGAATGGAAACCACTATTGGATTCACAAGGACCAATAAATCAATGAAAACTATGTTTCCAGCCTTGGAAAGAAAAACTAGAGGGTGAAAAAGGCAAAAATCCACCTAAATATCATGTTTCTGGCTCATTTCTGGACTAGGTGTTGCACGCATGAGTAGTCTTGGGAGAAAGGCATTTTGGAGGGGAAAATCAAGCCCATTTTGAAAACCAAGGGAAGTTTTGGAAAATACACTGGATAATCTTTCCAATTAGTTATCCTGGGCTATATTTTGACATCAAGAAGGAAAATAGAATTCATCTTGAAGATGGCACTATGAGTTTGACACTAGTGCTGCGCGTTTGACAGTTGGCCTAGTTTTTCACCGTTCTTCTCCAAATTGGATTTTTACCCATGGGAAATCAATATTTTACTGATGTAATTGATATGATTGATTTAATTATCATGTATTTACTGTTACCTAGGGTAATTACATTAGGTAAATGGCCTCCATGAGATGTAATAAATCAATTCACTTAATTTAGGGATGAGTCACTTTGACCACCCTACACTCTAACTATCAATTCAGTTTTTGTTGTAACTTCTCCTCCTCTCATGGATTCAACCCCTAAGGATAGGATGTGTTGGTTTGAGGCCTATATCATGTAATTGTTTAGTCATTCTACATTTTGGACTCTATTGCATGTTGTACTAGTGTTTTAGACTTTGGCATGAAATATATTGGATGAGTTGCAACTATTTTGGTGGGAATCATGTGGCATGGTATTTTGACATTATTTCTTATTTAGTTACATATGTATGAATGTTTTGTACCTTTCATGATCGATTTCACTCTAAGTATGTTTGATTTTCAAGGTGTGATAAGTAGATTTCATCTTCTATGCTCTGTTTTGGGAAAATCATCATAATTTGTTTATTTCTTCAGTTTAAAAAGAATTCATGATTTTCATTCTCTTTTTAGCACCTCACTAGTCTAAACCATCTCATCACTGTAGTACAAAATTTTATAATAACTTTCCTACCTTGCCCCATCAGATGTCTACAATTCTGATTCCTTTTTTCCCTGTCCTAGTTCATTCTCTGACCTAATTCACTCATCCAGTGACTACCCCAATAAAATAAAATCAAACAACCTTGAGATACTATATCTAGCCTAAAACCCTAATTCATCTAGCCCTCTTGGCATGTTCCTTTGGAGAGAGCCCTCTCCGGCCTGGTAGGGCTAGCTACCAAGTCAAAAGATTGGTCTGTGGTTACCTTAGCTGGACTCTTCCTCAGCCTTGGAGATCCAGAGGAGTGATAACATATTGGTGCCATTGCCGAGGAGTGAAATATCTATATTCCCCAAGAAAGAATGAAAATGATTTAGATATAATTGTTGATGGTGAATAGTAGTTGGACACATAGGAAGGTTGTACCATTCACCTTGCGACACCATTGGCTGAAAGATCTAGAAAATCAACATGTCATGGTGACTCCACTGCATTAAGATCAGTAGATTGAAGAATTTTCAAGGTCGGATTTGTTGCAAGAAGGTATGCTCAAGTGAAAAGAGATCACATTCTAGGATTCCCAAATAAAATTCCTAAGGTAAATTGGCAAAGCAATTTTCCTATGTTCAAAGATGTGAAAGGTTATGATGCTGCTCTTCATTTGGTGATATTTCACATGCATGTGTGTAGATTAAAGATTGATTTTCCTGAAGACTGCTTGATGAAGATATTCATGGCCACTCTGGAAGGTGAAGCCCAATCTTGGTATGAGAGTTTGCTGCCTACTTGTATTTATTGTTTAAATGATTTTCATACCATGTTCTTTGAAAGGTATAAAGAATCTTGTCCATCCTTAATATTAGTTCAGAACTGTTGTAAACATGTTGATAGTTTTATTGAAAATCTTGAGAATGTTTATGGAGATGATGAATTCATGGACGATGAGATCATGTAAGCCCTCTATGAAAATCCATTTCAGCAGCATAAAGAAAGCTTAGAGGATACTTGTTAAGATGCTCAGGAAATTTTGCAGCAGGCTGAAGATCTTTGTACAGTTGAAAATGATGGCAGACAATGTCTTATTTCAGATCTGCTTGAAGCAGAAGATGGTATGAAGGAAAATCAAGTTCCAATTTCAGATTGTGATAAGGTCAAGTTGGCTATTCTAGATCTAGATTCAGATTGTGATGATGAAGAGTATGTTGTTCCGGATCCCATGAAGGAGAGGTCTATCATTGAGATCACCTTGAATGAAGCAAATGAAGTTATCGACCCAAGTGTTCTCATCCCATAAAAACAAAGCCTTCAGAAGGAGGTAATCCAATCCCTTTATTAAAAACAAGACAAAATCTTTGTTCAAGTAAGTAAAAAATCTTCTTTGGATGACTCTCTGGTAAATGATAGAAATTTCAGTTTTGAGTTTCAAAGACAATCTGAAGAAGTTAGTCACTTTGATACACAAGACCATATTTAGCATCCTTGTGAATCTTTAGAAGGGAAAGAAGACAATTATTGTTTTATCAAGTGAAAGCAAAAAGTACTCTCTCCTCTATCTAAAGATGAGATAGATAAACTCTTGAAAATTCATGTTATGATCCAAATTGGATTCATCAAGAACTTTCAAAGAGCTATGACTGTATCAGGTCGAGACAAATCTCTAAAAAATTCCAAAATAGTGATCAAAAGCACCCTGAACCAGTGGCAATGGCAGTCAACATGGAACGACGAGGACCTCAGTCAAAGCGCACTAACTGAGGCCCATGGAGACTACGCGGGAGGTCAAAGTAGCCCCTAAGAGGCTCGAATCGAGAAAATAAGGAGGTTTTTGATGCGCGATTAGTGCTAATCGTGCATCGCTAGGCAAACAGGGCCATAATGAAGGAAAAGCCTGAGCACTCGGTCACATGGGGGAACTAGAGAAGCGTGGGAATAAAAGTGAAAAGCACTAATGTACAAAGGAAGGGACCACGCTTTGGAAAACTGGTGGTATTGATCGGGGTGCCCACAAATGGTGAGAGGTTTTGGACGAGAGTGGGGAAGTTAACACGTGGCAAGTGGAGGTGAGAGAAGATCACTGTTGATCATGCACTATCGGCCGAGCAAGTAGACTCAGCAGGACGTGTGTATGGTGTCAGATCTGGAGGCCCCAAATCAGACAGCTGAGATTGACCCCGATGAGGGGAAGCGGAATTGAGGAAGGAATGAGCCGTGTTTTAAAAGTATTTGGAATCCGTTTGACCACCATGGTGGAGGAAGAACGCATCCATGATGTAACTGAAGAAATGAACCAATGAAGCAGGCTGGCGCCATTTAGAGGAGGACATGTGGCCACTCCTTGAGCGTTCATGATGATGCCGAATAGGGAACTCCAAGCACAGCTGCAGAAGGTGAATCGACAGAGGCGGAAGAAGAACTGAACAAGCATTGGAATGAATGGCTAAAAACCATGAATAAAGATAGAATACACAAGTTGGAGTCAGTCAGAGTGAACCACGAGAGGAGGACTGAACACTGAGAGACATAAACCAAAGAAGGGAGTAAAGCAAAAGCAGAAAGAGACAGAGGGCCGAGCTGACCAGAAGCAACATCAAGCACCAGAGAGCTTGAGAGATTCAATCCATCCTGTTAGCCTCCTGCTGTAGCAGGTTAATCATATTTCGTGATTGACATTTTTACAGGCCAAATATGTCATACTTTGCATGCTGCAATGCTCCATATTTGCTTAACAGTCTTCGAGCGAAGAATGCTACTCAGAGTTCATTTTAACTGCCTTCCAAATTTTGAGAAGTTATTCTGGTGTTGCCAATTTTCAGTTAAAGGGAGGTCCAAACAGCTTAATCTTGGTCTCCCTAGGTTTAAATTTCTTGTTTTAGAATATAGAGAATGAAAATCTGTCCAAACAGTTTAATCTTGGTAGATTCTTAGATAGGTAGAGAATCAAAGGAGCCCAACAGCTTAATCTGGGCCCTTGGATGGAATAAGGGTAGTCTGTAGATAGGAAAGCATGAAAAAGAAAAATTGAAATGATGGGTCTGCAAGTCTAAGTGCACCCAAACCAAAAGAAGAAAAAATGTTAGGTAAGTAGGCTGGGTAGGTAGTTTTGAGGTTGCTAAATCTTGATTGCTGATCAGTTCCAGGTTTCCAAGAGTCATCTTTGTTCAGGACACAATCACCAGGAAGTTCTATGCGAGAAGCTCAAAACAGGTATAACTAACTCCCTTTCTCCATCTTCCCCAATCATTTACTAATTTCCCCAAAAGAGGTCAAGATCTGCTTGATACCTCTTAAAGTTCCATTATTTTCATATCATTAGCTTGGGTGAAGATCTGCTTTGCTCAAAGATATTCCATACTCTCTCTATAAGTTTTTGTCCCCTCGTTGCAGCCTAAGTTCTCCCTAACTTAGTGCTTTCTTACCATCTCCATATTAACCACTAACATTATTATTTAACTCCCTATATTTTCCCATCCCCCTACTAAAATTATGTAATTCATCCCCTATGTAAATATCCGTCCCCCTGGTTGAAAAATAACCATAAGTACCCCCGGGAATTGCTTAGTTTACCTGAAACTTAGCAAGAACCCTCATGCTGCCCCTTCAAACCATCTTCTAAATACAATGGACTCCTTCCAGAGTATAAACTCCCTTTTAGGTGATCGGACCCCTTCCGAAGCCTCAAAAGCCTTTCAGACCTGCTTACTCACTCCTTCCGACCGAAATAAACCCCTTACCGACTTCCTTAACACTCCGCAGACGCTAGAAATCCAGCTCGCATCGCAAGATTGCAATATTATCTCCATGCAAGTTATGACCCATCCGTCGTCACCCGACGCGATATCGGTGATCGACAGTCGCAAGCGCCAAATGTCAAACTAAAATACCTTCCCGTTTCCCGCTGATGCGATATTGCGATCGCATCGGAGAAGTTCATCGCATCGCCTTCAAGTATCAGCGCCCCACCATGTCACTTCTGTACCAGGGACCCACCGCAGGCTGACGTCATCCGCCGTACTGACTGACGTCATGCTAACGTCAGCAGCCAGAAAGCCGAAAATTCGCGCAGGAAGAAAAATCGCACTTCGGAGCTCCAGAACAAGAAACAGAGGCAATTTTTGATGCGCGATTAGGCATCGCTACGGGAAATAGGCCATTTCGGGGAATCTTTGGGGAATCTTTTGATTCCTTGGCCTGTTTTGCGCCGAAAAGGCCCGAAATCACCCGATTGTGCCAAATTAATTTGGTTTAAAGACATCAAAGGACCAATGACAGAGTTTAAAGTGTATCAGATCAAATCATCAGGGAACAAGTGTGTCAAAGAGTATCAGCAGGTGGCGGAAGCCATCAATGTAGCGGCAAAGAGTATCAGTGAAAATCTTAAGCAGCGGCCCAAAGCAGGAGAACATTTAATACCTTCCAGTAAAGTCAAGGAAAGAGGGCGAAGCCACTCAAAAACCCTCAAATCATAATTATTGCACATTTAACTTGCACTAGAACAGAACTACAGATCCCGAATCACAGTTACTCCAGCAGCACCGCATCGAGCCTCCAAGGGCCACATTGCACTCCTTTTGATTCAGGTGCCTCTGGCACAGCCCAAAAGACTTACCTACATTTAATTCCAGCAACACTTAGGTTTTAGAAAAGATCTTCAACAGACCTGTTTAGGTCAATTGTAATGAATGACTTTCTGATATTTTTCTTATATATACCACCCTGAAACATGTAGTGAAGGGTTGGTTGGTTGGTTAGTGAGTCGAAGACATTGCTTAATCTTCTTCTCAACATTTTCTCCAAGCAGAGACACACATTGTAACTGTCATACTTTCTATAATCAAAGACTGCTGAAAGCATGGATTTCGGAACTGCTTGATGTGTTTAATTGGCCAAGGAGTGATTACAGAATTCTTGTGCTTCTACATGATTTAATAAGTGTTTCTCACCTCTGTTAATTTTCATGTTTTTTCCACCGTTCCGCCAACTAAATTGCAGAAAAAAAGAATAGCTTAGGATTTGTTTAACTACACCCTAAGTTCAATTTCTGCACTTTTTTATGTTTTGATCAGAAATAGCTATGAGCATGTATACTTAAATGATCTTGTTTACATTGTTTCTTTCACATATGAATGAGAGTTTAGGAATTCTTAGCTGCTCCTAGATAACCATTCATCCATTTCTCCTCTTTTTCAGTATGATGAAATGATTCTCCTTTGCCTTTCATCTCTTATTTTCATCATTCCATTCCTTCGGTAGATTGATAATTGTATCATGTGTGGCTATCTCTCTCCTTAATCCTCTTATGACCAAGAAGATGCAATAGCAATCTTTAATCCATGACTCCACGCCCAATGGTTTGAAACTTAGCACACCTTACCTTTCCTCTTTGCTTGAGATTTCTACCTTCCATCCAAACACAAAAAAAAACCCCTGAGCGAAAAGCTAGCCTAAAATCATCAACAAAGTTGAATCATTAAGAGAGAGCCCTCTCTCACTGCAGGTGGGCTAGAACCAGCAATCCAAAAATTGGTTTGTGGTTACCTCGGCCGTATCCCTAAATAGGAGCCTAGGGACAACCTGAGTGATAACATAATGGCGACTCCGCTGGGGATCTCCTCAGATAAATTCATTAAACTAGTCTGCAGCCCTACAGAGGAAGAAACTGACTTGTGAAAGTCTCGGTCGACCTGTGTTCTCCACTGGGGAATGAAATCGTTTTGTTCATTAGTATAAACCCCGCTTTCTGGAGAAAGTGCTCCTTTTCCTCAGAGCTTTTCATGTTTAGTTCTGATCTTTGATGGTGGAGAGAGATCACGCACTTCAAAGTCAAGGCATCCACCTGGTGACTCCACTTCATTTTCAATCAAGGCTCCGCTGAGGAACGAACCAATTTTACAACTAGATAGTCCATATTCCAAAGCATTAACAATAAGACAGGATGACCGGGTTCGTGGAAGATCTTTCATTTGATGAAGCTTTAGATGAATTCAGGGACAGATTATCAGAACTTGATCTTAATGAAGAATTTTTCAGATTGGTGTTGTTAAAAATAGCAGGACGCATGAATAAACTTTTTCTTGAGTTAGTTGTTGAAAGATATGAAAATGAAATTGAACTCTTGGAATCTCAAATTCAGTCATATAGCTTCCGCAACCCTAAAGAATTTTTCCAAAATATTCCTCCCCCAATCTAGAGGGAAATAGTGCTACCTTCTAACTTACAAATTGAATATAGTTTTGGTTTCAAGGCAAAGACAAAAGGATTAGTTGCGGGGCTTATTACCGAGGATGCAGCTGTTCCATCTGACCAAGAAGACCAAGAATTCTTCCGAAGTCTTCCTTCCCCAAGTAAGAGGGAAATAGTGCTACCTTCTGACTTACAGATTGAGTATAATTTTGGTTTCAAGGCAAAGACAGAAGGATTAGTTGCGGGGCTTATTACTGAGGATGCAACTGTTCCATCTGACCAAGAAAGCCAAGAATTCTTCCGAAGTCTTCCTTCCCAAAGTAAAAGGGAAATAGTGCTACCTTTTGACTTACAGATTGAGTATAATTTTGGTTTCAAGGCAAAGACAGAAGGATTAGTTGCAGGGCTTATTACCGAGGATGCAGCTGTTCCATCCGACCAAGAAGGCCTAGAAGAAACTATCCCACATCATGTTTTTATTGATCCTATTGCAGACTACATGGAACTTCTTCTTAACTCAAGTTCTTTAGCATGCTTTCTCTGTGAGGACCGAATGCATCAGCAGCAGCCTTTCTATGCCACAATTTTGATTATGGGGGCACATGACCATATAGTGCTTCCAAGTTCAATAACCATCAGTCAGCAAGTTCATATTTTTTTTCAGTTTCTTAAATGGCTGCACTGGTTATTTGATTTCACATGACGGCAAAGTAAGTGCTGGTTAGGGTAGGTAGGTAGTGTTATCGCCCAGGTTGTCCTCTTTGACTCCCAAGAGGATACGGCCGGGGTAACCACTAACCAATCTTTGGGCTACAGCTTCTAGCCCAGCTGTAGTCAGAGAGGGCTCTCTCTATTAGGTTTGTCACTGCTTTTAGTGAGGGTTTTAGGCTAGTTATATGATGAGTTTTTTTGGTTGTTTTTGTGTGTTTGGTTGGGAGGATGCTTCTGATTTCTTTAAAGTATGTCAGCAGGTACATTTAATCCATTGGGCAATGGGGTCTGGGACAGTTTTCTCTTGAGGTCTTGATCTTGGTGATGGGAAAAGCTATAGGGCCTGTGTGCATTCCATGAAACAAACTGTAAATAATGAGAGTGAGGTGAGAACAATCAGCAAAGAGCAATTAAGAATTCTTTACTTAAACTGTATATTGTGAGTGAGGCTTGTTATCTAGGAGCAATTACTTGAATTCCTAAAACAACGATGCACTGTGATGATGAAGTATTAAAGGTAGCAGTTAAGAATTACGCTTTAAATACCTTATCAGAAGAAAACACATAGGATAGATTTGATTGAGGTCAGGGTAGTCAATGACTAAGTCCTGAGACTATTCTTTTTCCTTACTATCTAGAGTTTCAAACATATAGAAAACATGAGAGACATATATAGAAAACATGAGAGACATATTGAATAACAGGAAACACAGGTGAAATAAAGAGCCATGAGAAAACTTATTGAGCCATGTGATGAACAGGAATCCTGCAA